>CM021101.1:820472396-820553466 GCA_007115665.2 Sequoiadendron giganteum
CATAATGATCTCATCTGGCTTCTGCTATGCTTCTAGACCAAGGAAGTAGTGCATGAGACCAAGATCCTTCCTTTCAAATTCAGAAGCTAGCTCCTTGCTTTTGAAAATGAGGTGTTCTTTTCTAGTGAGAATTAGATCATCAACATATAGAACTAAGATCAATGCTTCTCCATCAATTACCTTGAAGTAAAGGTTTGAATCAACATCATTCTTAGAGAAACCCAAACTCATCAGGTATTGATCAATTCTTTCGTACCAAGCACGAGGAGCTTACTTAAGGCCATACAATGTCTTCTTCAGCCTGCAAACATGAGACTCCTTGCCATGAACCTCAAAGTCATCAGGTTGCTCAATATACCTCTTCCTTAATTACACCATTTAGAAATGCTGTCTTCATGTCCATCTGGTGTATCTTCCATCCCTTAGATGCTGTAAGAGCAATGATGGTCTTGACAGATGTATAACGAGCAACTGGAGAAAATGTTTCCTCATAATCTATCCCCTCTTTCTGAGAAAATCCTCTAGCCAGAAATCTAGCTTTGTACTTCTTAATGATCCCTTCTGCTGCATGCTTGATCTTGAAGAGCCATTTAGAAGATACCAGAGATTTGCCTTCAGGTCTAGGTACGATGTCCCAAACATCATTCTTGAGGATAGAGTGATATTCCTCAGACATAGCATCTTTCCATACTTGCTGACTTGTAGCTTCCTCAACACTGGAGGGCTCAGACTCAATCATTTTTCTCATCAAGGGAACATAGTTTGAAAACTTCAGAGGTCTTTTGCTTTCTCTGAATGTTCCTCTAGGAGCTGCAAAGTTTTTTGCCTCTTGCATTGTTCGCCTAGCCCATAGAGGTCTCTTTTCCACCAATAACAATGTCGGTAGGCCCATCAGTAGGTTCCAAAGGCTCAACTGGTTCATCATATTCTTTTGGATTAGTGGGCTCCCTCAGAATCTCAAGAGTATGGTCAATTTCCATATCCTGGGAAGACTCTTGGTCTTCATTGTCTATCTGCATATGATGGCCTTTGGATCTCTTGAATGCAATATCTTCTTCAGATGTAACATCCTTGCTGATCTCAATCAACTTCTGACCAGGAATGTAAACTCTGTAGGATTTTGAAGTCTCACTATAGCCCACAAATATTTCGTTCTTGCCAGATGGTTCCAACTTTATCCTTTTGTCTTTGGGGACATGGACATACACAGGACAGCCAAATATTCTCAAATGATTGACTTCAGGCTTTACACCTGTGAAAGCTTCTTCAAGAGTCATTTCCTCCAAGAGTCGATGAGGGCTTCGATTCAGGATATACACAGTTGTCCTAGAAGTTTCGGCCGAAAGGAAGATTTGCAGATCCTGATCATGAATCGTGGCCTTAGATGCTTCTACAATAGATCTGTTCTTCCTTTCTGCTACACCGTTTTGTTGTGGATTGTAGGGAACACAAAACTCCCTCTTAATTCCTGCTTCAATACAAAAGTTACAAAAGCTTCCAGAGATGTATTCTCCTCCGTTGTCAGATCTCAAGACTTTGATCCTTTTCCCGGACAAGTTTTCTACTTGAGCTTTGAATTCTTTGAATCTCTCAAGTACTTCCTCAGATTCTTTAGTCTTTAAGAAATAAATCCAAGTCTTTCTAGAGTAGTCATCAATAAAAATTACATAATACAAGAAACCACTCAAAGAAGTAACAGACATTGGACCACACAAATCAGAATAAACAAGATCTAGAATACATTTAGATTACTTTCACTACTATGGAAAGGTCTTTTAGTGTGCTTACCCAATGCGCATCCTCGACAAGTACTTTCATGCTCCTAGCTCAGTTTAGGAAAGCCGGTGACCATCTTCTCCAAGGTTGGAAGAGCACGAAAGTGAATGTGAGCAAATCTTCTATGCCAAAGCTCACATGAACTTGAAGCATCATGCAACAAGGCTTGTAGAGGACGGGTGGAGAGCCTGTAGAGATATTCTTGTCGAACACCAATCACACTAGCTGTTTTGATGTTATAGTTCTTTGGCCATGCAAGAACTTTTCCTTCAGAGAATGCTACTTGATACCCTTTTGTCTTCTAAGGCTGAAATTTAGACAAGGTTTCTCTGATGCCCGGTACAAATAGTACATCACTTAATTGCAAGGTGATGCCCGAATCTAAATGAATGGTGGAGGTACCAACGCCTTTCACAGAGTAACATGCATCATCTCCAATTATAACTTGAACATTTGAATCTCTCATCACCAAATTTGAGAGGTGTTCTCTAAACCCAATGATGTGATGAGAAGCACCACTATCAATTAACTAGTTGTTGCTGTCTGTTGGAACATTGCTTGATAAGGCGGAATAGTATAGGAATTCCTTTGAATCCTTTTGAGGAGAGATCTCATTCACATCCGCATCTGTAGCATGCTGTTTTGGTCTAGTAGGGCAATCCTTTGCATAGTGACCAAACGTGTCACATCGGAAGCATTGTAGGTGGGAGAGATCCCCCTTCTTCTTAAATGGAGGTGCACCATCAGATCTTCTATCTTTGTTCCTCTTAAAGCATCCTTTCTTTCCTCCTTTTCCTTTCTTCTTCAAGGATTGGGCAGAAAGAATATGAATGTCTTCATTTGTAGAGCTTTGACGAATGCCTCTTGCAGCCAACCTTGATTCTTCTTGTATACAATCTGCTCTCAATCGATCAAACTTAGGAAGTTTTGATCTCGCACTGATTCCTTGAATGTATGACTCCCACGATTTAGGGAGACCATTGAGAGCCAAGATAGTCAGATCCTTGCTATCAACAATATGCCGAATGGTAGAGAGTTGATATCTTAACTTGGAGATCTTCATGAAGTAAGAGATGATGGATTCTCCTTTCACCATCTTGATGTGATTAGGTTGTTGCTTTAATGCAAGAGCTTGATTTGTGTTGTTGATCTCATACATCTACTCTAAAGTCTTGAACATATCTCTTGCTATTTTCAGCTTGGAGATGATTGGCACAATGTGATCTTTCACGGAATCAACCAACATCTTTTTCGCCTTAGTGCCATTTCTCTTCCATTGAGGTTTCTCATTCTCTTCGGTTGGTTCAGGAACTTCTTTCTCCACAAACTCAACTAACTCATTTTCCTCCAAGGCGAGCATCACTCTAAACTTCCAAGATGCGAAGTTTGATGGACCCTCGAGTTTGTCTTTGACCTCGAGACCGTTCACCATCTTGATGAAAGGATAGATTCAATCAAAGATGAGAACAATAATGGAGGATAATGCTGCTTGAATAAAAGCTGATCTAGATCTTCTTATACCCGCTCTGATACCATGTTAGTTTTTTTGATCAAATAATTCAAAACTGAAAGTAATCAGAAAATACAGCACTTAAGACAATGAACACAATAATATATCCTGGGAAATCCCTCCTCTTGAGGGAGAAAAACCCAACAATTATATCTCTTATATATTGCAGCAATAAGAGCAGAAATCTGCTTACAACTTAGGCACAACTCAATGCCGATTTTGATACAATAAATAATCGCACCTCTCCTAGATGCAGATACAAATGAATATGTTTCTCCTTGAGATTGAACTGCTGCTACAGGATGATGATCTGCTGCTGCGAATGAACTTCTTCTAGATATGCGAATTATGATGAATGAACTTGATGATCAAATAAATGATCATCATCTTGTATTTATACACATGCCAAGGAAAGACGTGTCTCCTCATGTTATCAAGTCGGCCCAGCAAAAGAGAAAGAGACATGTCTCTTAGATTATCATCATGTCGGCCTTAGAGAAAATCGTGACTTCTCAAAAGTTGACCTAATTAAATATTAATTTTATTGTTTTCATATGAAGCACCTCTTCATAAATCGATATATAAATTAAATAGCCATTGGCTATATTTAATTTATTTCCTTCATAAGAAATCGTGCCTGGAAGGTATGAGTCTTGCGGCTGCAATAACATCAACATGCTTAAATGATCTTCTTTTGTTTATTACCTTACAGGGCCTTTCCCCATTTTTTCTTTTTATTGTTGTACTTTCTCGAGGGTATGTCATTTTTTAGGTTAGCCCCCATGTTTGTATGCTTCATGTCTAGTTCCTTCTTTTTGCCCTAGTCCTTTGCTTTTGTACTTGTTGTAGTCCCAGTGATCTATTTTTCGTCATTTGTGGACATAATATGTTTTCTTTCTTTTTTCTCTACTCCCATTGATTAACCATGTTTGTCTCCTCTATATTATCAACAGATTCTTTCACTCATGTTTAGTTAGCACCCAATGTTTGGCCTATTGGCTCATAAGCTTTTTTCCCTTAAATGTGAAATAAAATAAGATCTTAGATGGGTTTTAATGTTTTTTAGAGTAGGTGGAATTGCTCTAATTTGGAGTTGAGCATATTCTTATAGTATTACTATAGTTTTTTCTTATCTTTGATTTTTTTATTGTTCCAAAAGGTTGCAATGACTTTAAATTGTTCAAATGTCTCAATGTTAGATCTTTATTGATGCCTAAGTGCTTCAACACTTTATTTAAAATTTTTACCAGCTTCTTTTGAGCCATAGATAATCGAACACGTTTGTTTTACAAGGTCAAAAAACTTCTCTAGGCTTGGATTAGCTAGCTTATGTTTACATCACCCATAGTTGGAAAACTTGACTCACCAAAAGACTCACCAAGCCCAAAATTGATGAGTTTTTAAAAACTCGGCAAAAACTCAGTAACTTAAAAAATTTCTAAAATCACATTAGAAACACATTTTATTATGCAAATTTCAATGACAAGATGAATCCAATGAGTCCATAAATGATTACAAAAATGTTTTTATTAAATTTGATTGACATTAATAGAGGATTGATTACAAAATCGCATTCTCATGCGGAATCTTGATGGTTGAATGCCTGATAGTCTGATACAAATTACAATAGATAGCTGAAAATGGAAATAGTAAAACTCGAAGTAAATACTAAATACAACATTTTACAGCTTCCTCTTCCCTAATTTAGTCAAAGCTAGGGAAGAGGTAGATGCTCTAGTCTTGCAAATATGCGGTGCTGGTGGCTTGACGGTTGGCATGGAAGGCTGTGGCTGAGGCTCGACCACCATCTTGGAAATATCTGGCTCTACCTCTGGCAATGACTCCTCCTCATCCTTAGGAATGTCCTCCAACCCTACATCTCTTGTTGCACCCACATCCTCCATTGCCCGTATCTTGAAATCAAGAATCTCATCTGCGGTAAACAATGGAGGCTGCTCATCTTGCCCTGTTCAATCACTGTATGAATCTATCTCATCCAAATCAATAGGATCCAGTGATTTGTCCTCTATTCTTTTTGTGCGCAACCGAAGGTTTTATTTGTTGATGTTATAGCAGCTTTGGGCTCATCCTTCTAGCCACGAGTAAAGACATAAATTCATATAGCCTATCGGCTATTCATTTATTTGTGATAATTAATGTGAAGGGGCGTTTCACATGGCAACAATGTAATTTCTCTTGGGCCGACCTTCCTTGTAATTGGCAATTATTATTTGTAATTATATTTCTCTATTGTGGCCGATCTTGTACTTGAAGAGTTGCAACCTCTCTCTTATTGTGTATTTATACAAGGTCATTCCCCCTTCAATTGATGATCAAGCAAGTTCAAGTCTTTCCTTCATACAAGTGCGAATTCTTCAAGGGCAGATTTGAAGAACAAGGAAGTTCATTTCATCTATTCACATTTTCTTAGAAGAAGTTCGCACCTTTTAGCAGGTCGTCATTTCTGTAGCAGCTGATCGATTACAAGGAGAAACATATTTACTTGTATTTGCATCCAAGAGAGGTGCCTATTATTCCTTGTATCAAATTCGGCCATGTACTGGGCTTGAGTTGTAAGCAGATTTCTGCTCTTATTGCTCGAATATATAAGAGATATATTTGCTGGGTTTTTCTCCCTCGAGTAGGAGGGTTTTCCTAGGGTATATGTGGTGTTCATTGTCTTATGTGTTGCATTTTCTGATTGCCTTCATGTCTGATCTTAAAAACTAGCAGTATTGCACAAACACAAGGTCATTGAGGCGTTTTTGAGCTAATTTGTTCCTCTTCTTCGTGTGAACGGCCTCAAACAAGCTCCAATTCTGCTCACAATTGGATGCATTACAAGGCTGACATAGTATGCGAAGGGCAATTTTTTGGAGATGTTTGGTATTTCCACCCCAATTTTTCCACTAAACCCCTGCAAAAAAATAATATTGGAGAGTTAGAAAACAAAGTCAAAACACATTTTATCAAATTATAAGATGCATGTGAAATAAACTTGAAGACTCCCAATTTTATACCTGGTGGCTGAGTGGTTCTTCCTTGAACAACTAGCTCTAAAGAAAAGAGCTTACCCCTTCCTTCCTTGTGGTTCTTCCTTGAACAATGAGGTCTCTCACCTCAACCTTGGGCTCCATCCTCTGAATGCATGCCGTGAGCCCCTCCATAACCTCTCCATTAGGATCAGAGAAGTTGTCTGAGAAGAGAAAATTGGGGTTGAGGAAGTACGCTGCTGCATGGATGAGTTGGTGGAGTTGATTGTTCCACCTCCTATCAACAATCTCCCATATGGGATCAAATATGAGGCTGTCCCCCATGTAATAATTTTTGATAGCCTCTTTGTCTGTATCCATGGCCAAATAAATATATCCCATTGGGTTTTGATCCCCATCTACCAAGCGGAGGACTCTAACCAAGGGCTTTGACACCTACATTACAAATACAAAAAGATTAAAGTTACAAATTTATAATGAAAGACCTAATTTAAAAAAAAAAATTTGAATATTCAACTTGAGACTTGAGTTTAAAAATTAAAAACAAAGTTTTGAAGTTTCCTTCATGATCTCTGTAGCTCTTTCTGCAAACAAGCTGTCGAAGACTATTCTTGAAACTCTATCTCCTTCGGGCTTCTTTGAATATGTGGAGTCCACCCATGCTTGACTCACAAAATTTGTTTTAAAGCAGTCAAAGAATCCAAAATGCTTTGCAACGTTAGGAAAACCGTTGCAAACCTTGTGGCACGTGATCTCACCAACTCTTTCCCTTGCATATGATCTCTCATCAAACTAAGAACCCAAGGGTGATTGTAGATAAATTTTGTGATGCTCCTTGCATCATCTACAATCGGTGCCACCCAAACAAGTTTGCCTATATCCTCCAAAAGAGGGTCGAGGCAATGCGCCACACATGGTGACCAAAAAAGTGTAGGATGTCTATCCTCAAGCAATCTCCCAGCTGCCACATATGCTACTACATTATCCGTGATGACTTGCACCACATTATCTATCCCCACCTCCATGACAACTTCTTCCAGCAATTTACATAATGTTTCTACATTTTTTATTTTGTTGGAGGAATCAACCGATTTCAAAAACACAACTTCACCTTTAGAAGATACCAAAAAATTAAGGATGGTGCGGTTTTTCCCATCCGTCCACCCATTGGAAAGAATGGTGCAGCCATGTTTCTTCCATTCTTTCTTTTGCTCTTCCACTACATGCATTGCCCTTTCGGTTGCATTTTTGAGCAACCGACAAGTACAAAATAAAATAAGTACAAAATTTTAATTTGTAAAGAAAAAATAACTTAAATTCAACATAAATTAATTTAAATTAACGAACATAAACTTAGCATAAAATTTAAATTGACTAACCTCCCACTCAAGTCTTTGTGAGAACGTGGCTTGTAGCCTTTTCCCGCAATTGCCAATGCGGTAACCAAATTGTGCCAATAGGGGACTACTCGCCACATTGAATGGAATGTTATTGAAATACCAAAAGTTTGCACATGCCATGTCGGCATGTTGATGCACCTCCTTATTCCACCCTGTAGCCTCCAATGATGTCTGTGCTCCTAGTGTGTTTCTTGGCACAAAAAGACTATGTGGTGTGCATGAAGATGTAGGCGGTGGTGGCACTCTACTCAAAGTAGAGGAAGTGGGGGCTCTAGAGGTTGGTGTGCCACTGGCACAATGCATGGACCACAAAGAGAGCCTACAATCTCAGTATCTGCCTCCTCTTTTGATTCAAACTCTATCTCCACTTGCTCAAGACCATGTCCACCGGCTATACTTGCTACTATGGTTGCCTTCGTCCTCTCCCTTTGCAATTTGTTTTCTTCGGCAGCTGCATGGAGGGCATTCATCTCTCTTTTTATCTCTTCTGTGGCCTTAGGACAAGGCTTGGCATCACGATGAGTAATGCCTGCAAGATGGTATTTGAGGCTATTTATGCCTCCAAAATGTACTTTCTTACATTTAGTGCAAACAACTGATCCAGGTGACGGTCCTCTCATAGCATACTTCCATGTAGGGTCTCTAGCTCCTGGACGATACAATTTTTTTTAAAAAAACAACCTAAATTATACACATAAAATGATAAATCATTAAAAAATCTTTCTAAATTTGATGTAAATTGGTATAAATGTGTTTAAATGATTAAATCAGTAAATAAATTAACTAATCTACACATTATTTTCAAACAAAAAAGATTTAAAATAAAAAAATGAACTTAGGTCTGAAAAATTCAAAAATAGTGAAAAAATGAAAAAAATCAACAAAAAATAGTGATGAATCTTGTTTTTTGGAATCTAAATACAAAAATCTTGCTTCGTTTTGCTCTACAAAGATTTTTTTTTCAATTTGGATTGAATATTTTGCAACAAGAATGAAAAGAAATGATTAAACAAAAAAAATGGAAAACCAAAAACTTACATGTGATTCGAATTTACCTTTAAAATCTGCAAAAAAATGCGTTTGAATCCACTCTTCTTCATGGCAAAACGTTGCAAATGGTGTCTTTTTTGTTGGGGAGGGGTTTTTTTCTTTGCAAACAAGAAGAAATGTGTTTTTGAGTTGTGAAATGGCCTTTTTTGACGTGACCCCTAGTTGTGCATAGTCCGGCGAGTTTTTGGCACGGACTTGGCGAGTTTTCGTCGATAACTCGCCACGAGTTTTTTGCGAGTTTAAGTCAGAAAAACTCGCCGGCCATTAAAGCTTGCAAGTTATTGAAGACTCGCTGAGTTTTTGGCGAGTTTTCCAACTATGGCATCACCTATGATGTTTTAAGGCTCACTTTCAATGGGAGTACACTAGCCTCCATGAGATTGGGTGAAGTTGTATTGCTTTTTAATAATTGAAGTTTTGACAATTAACTGTTTTTGGATTTGTTCAATTTTGTTCAGAATTTTTGGATATGCTTTTGGCTTCACACTTTGTAATTGTGGAGAATAGTGAGACTCACAAAATAATAGTTTAATGCTTTCTTTTTATTCCAATGGATGTTATAATATCTTCCACTGGTCCTGTGGTGAATAATGAAGACAGTAGTTCTCTGTATGCTGCTTCAAGCATTTGTTATTATGCTTGTACACTATGGAAAGGGTTTACCAGCCTTGGGTTCATTCCCTCCTTTGTTTTTGATTGTTCTAGCTTTCGTTTTATCAGTGTTAAATCTTCTAGTGTTTTTTCTCTAATGCCGCTCTATCGTATTTGGATATACTTCAAAGTCTCATTGACCCATTTAGTCAATAGTGGACATCAATGTATTTATTTTTCTTTTTGACTTTGAAACCCATCAAAATTAAGTTTGTTTTGTTCCTTGGAGAATCCTAGTTCCAGTTAGATTAAATAATACAATCTTATATGAAAATTGTGATTCAACCTAGATATGTCTCGTAATCTTGAATTGCTTCAATTGTTTCCCTACTTTAAAGTATAGCCAACTTGTATTCATATAACAATGCATTGTGATCAGAAGCTCAGTTATTGCAGCGGAAAGTTAAAAAATCGCCAATAGTGCTTGGATATGTGAAATTATGTCTGGAATTAGTGAGCTGCAATAAAAAATGATGAGTTATATAGCAACACATAGACTCGAGGTTTTTTGATGTAGAGGAATATCAACAATGAGGCCATAAGGAAAAAGTTGGAGAGGGAGAGTGGTAGATTACAACCTCAATTTCTATGATATTGCTCCCAAATAATTGGTTTTTTAGGTTACTGCAAGCTACCTATTTGTTCTAACTTCATTAATGAGCACTTTCTCCTTGGTTGTTGATTCTTAACTGAAATTAATGACTTCTTTACATCTTTGATGTCAATTATCTCTTTGTTAAGTATTGAATGCTTTTATTGATATTTCAATTTTTGTGGAATTTGAGATGAGTTTAAAATACAGAGATCAAAGCCCACATCTCAAATCCTACAAAAAATAAATTCTGATATTCACTTTTGTCTTGATGCAAAATGGTATTTGTGACATGAAACTTCCCAATGGTTTTAATCTATCTCATATGTTAAACAAGAAATGAAGACATCAACGAGGACAATTTACAAGCAAAGGAATCATTTTATGTTTAATACAGATGTATCTAATGAATAGAAAATTCTTACACAAGCGATACTTCTCTCAATGCAGGTGTTGGGAAAGTTCAACAGAGCTCGTGCAGCACGGCTCACACTTCCTCATTTTCAGTGCCAAACTCCACTATTTATGCCTGTTGGAACACAAGGTAAGATGCTTTAAGCTTTTATATATGGAGATATTGCAAAATTTACACATGTGTGGGCATTGATAGATCATAGAAGAATATTCATCTAGCATCCAATTGGTTCATGTAAATACCTCAAAATGATTGATCCTGGAATGAAAAGTTGGATATTTTCATGAGCTGTATAGATTCTAGACAGTTCTCATTGCAAATAGAGACTAAATGAAATTCTGAAATAAAGATGAGAAGAAATTTGATCTGAGTTTAAAGTTGTCCAATATTTTTATCTGTTTCTTGAACAATTGCTTAAAGAAATATGAGAGAACATGACAGAAGTTTTGGAAGATGTACCCATCTGGTGGTTACCTGATGTTGCACTCTCTGTTGCTGTATTTCAGTGTTTATTTGAGTTTCCAAGATGGGGGGGATGTTAGAATTATTGTCATTGATGTCGAAGGCAATTAGACATTTGATGGTGAAGATCGATGGCAAGTTTATCATGATGCAATTCGCTGATCAAAGAAGTAGAAATCACATTATTACAAGGGCAGATTTAACCTCACATAGCTAAATTAAAATCAGATTAACAGCTGGTTGACCTCCCTCTATCATGGTGCCTTTATTGGAGTGAAAGAAAATTAAATTAAATGGATTTTGATGTGGGCCGACCTCCATTATGGCGTCCATGTTTATAAGTTGAAAATAAATAAATATTTTTTATGTTATGGGCCGAACTGCCTTGTGTGGCGCCCACTTAAGAGGTGTTTAAATAAAATAAATTTATTTGTTTTTGTATGTGCTGACCTCCCTAATGGAGTGCCCAATTTTGGATGTGAAGAGGTGCATATAAAATTGAAGGTTGCCTCCCTTTGTGAAGTACATGTCTTTCCATAAGGTCGCCCTCCTTCATGAAGATATATATGAAGATTGTGAGATGTGGTGAAGGGTGTGTGTTGAATACAAGTTATATCATACAAGCACAAATAGATTTGGAGAGCAGAAATTTATTTTGAGGAGCAGAATTTAAAGGAGATTTATTCTTCAAGAAGACTAAGATTTTGTTGTTTAAGAGGTTGGTGCCTCTCCATAGAAGCAATTGGCATCTATTACTAAGTTGGTGCTTAGTTGTGGGAATTGGTGTCTCCAGTGGGTTGATGCCTACAAATATAAGTAGGGATTGGTGTCTCCATTAGGTTGGTGCCTACAAAATTTGTAAGAAAAGTATTTATATAAGCAAATCTTTTTGCCGTGGTTTTCTCCAAAGGGTTTCCATGTAAATCTTGTGTTCTTAATTGTTGATGTTGTGCAATTGATTTTATTGTGGTTGATTTGAAAAAGTAAAAGATTGCCTTTATATTGATTCACCTCCCCTCTTAGTATAAGCGTGTGCTCATCAAGGGACGGAAAATTCTTTCTCAATTTTTGGGGACTGTAAGGGGATGGTGAGGGGGACAGCTATTAAAATAATTTAAAACAAACTAAAACCAGCGGAGATTTTAAAAAGTAATTACAATGTGTTGCATTTGCAATGACAATCCTCTCCCTTTTAGGGGTTTTCAACAATATTTTTCCTTAAAAGGTCACTTTTTAAAAACAATTTATGCCCCATTGTCAAAGAGGCACTCAACAGTATTAATACCTTGACTATTCCACCATTTAGCAGAACAATCATTAGTATAAGCAAGAAGAGATCTTTTGCTTGTAAGAGACCACCATAAAGACTTGAAACCACACACTTTATTATCAGAAACAACATCATGGGGTAAACCCACAAAACTGGTTTACAATTCTAGTGAGGAAGGAAAATTGCAAAAACACTCCTATGAAAAAAAGTTCTGCTTTTTAGGGGTTCGCACGAACTGGGGTGTTCGAATGGACCTAAAAGGGGTTAGAATGGACCCTGGTTTGAGCGAACCATATTAAATGATGCGACCCATTTTTTTATGACGAAGACAATGGACAAGAGGGGGTTCACTCGAACCTGGGTTCATTCGAACCCCCCTTTTCCCCCCTTCTCCCTCTTTGTTACCAAATTTTTGTAGAATTTTGCCCTTTGAAGCTTGAGTTGAGGATGAAAATGGAGGAGACTTCACAGACCCAATTGGATGATGGTAGTCCTCAGAACGAGCTATCCATTGAATATAATTTTTAATATGTTTTGGTTTTATTATGTATTTGTTTTTTTAGTTTGATTAAACATAGGCTTTTCACCGAAAGTCAAACTCTTTGTTCTGCACATGTGAAAAAATAGCAGATTATCAAAATAAAATTATGAAAAATATGTGTAGGCTAGGTATTGATGTCCTTGATCCAGTAAAAAAACATTGAATTTCGATACATACAAAAAAAGTTATGCTGTATATGGTCTGCCTATGTCTGAATTGTAATTGGTTTGACTTCGGAACTTGATTAAGGAAAAAATATTCAATAAAACACTATGAAACCAAATGATGGCTTAGATATCGTAGTTACAAATCTAAATTCAAAAAAATTAGAATTTTATCCTTCATTAAAAAAAGTTATGTTGTATACAGTGAACATCACTCCTTAAAAATGGTGTTTACTGATAAAAACTAGTTTTTGAAGATATAAAAAGAAGTGCAATCTGATTCCAAAAAATTTGAAAAAAATATATTTAGAATCTATAGACAAAATGTCACAAATCACTAGTTTGCGTCATCTTCAAATTCCTCACGGTTTAGCCACTATAGGTGCTCGAAAGTGAAGATTTAGTTAGAAAAAAATAGTTCAGTGTCCAGTTTGGCGAAAAATTGTAAACTAGTATTGTGGGATCACCCCATGTCCTCTAGTAAAACCTTCAACAATTCCCAAGCTTTCCAGATAAAATACAAAACATTTGATCTAAGGGACATAAACTCAAAGTCACCGAAAAGAATATCCTACAAATGTAATTCTCTCCAACGACAATTACCATTATGAAAACCATTAGCCAAATTACATCTAATAAGTTGCTTCCAAGGTTTATTACCTTTTATAGCCCTTATTAGCCATTTGACTGCAACAAACACACCTTGCAAGAATAGGTTCCTCAACCACAAACTGCCCAATTTCTTAGGTCTAATGCACTAAATCCAAGGGATTGCATGACTTTTCTTATTTCCTTTCTCCTCTGACTAAGGAAATCTTCTAATGAGTTTATTTAGTTGATTAACTTGAGCAAAATAAACCAATTGACAAGATAAACATAAGGAGTAAGAAGAAAAAACCTTTTGACAAACTTGAAATCTTCTAGCGAATGACAAAAAGATTGCAATTCCACTTAACAATTTTTGTGTTAAATTCATCCATTAGCCAAATTCTACATTTCCTTCAAAGAGGGATACAAAGAAAAAGGAATACCCAAATATTTGGCCACCTCACTAGGACCTAAACGTTTCCAACCAATGTTACACAGCTAATTAGTAAATTATTTGACCAACAGTACATTAGATTTGTACAAAGCAAATTTATATTCAGAGACAAAAAAAATACAAATCAAACCTTTTTCGTAGATGGATAAAATTTTGCTCTTCTAGATCAACAAAAAAGATAAAAGAGTCAATAGGAAATTGAATCTCCAAAATTGAGTCATTAGAAAGAAAACATGATCCTTTTACTGGGGCTCCTAGAGAATAGTTCCTCAGGAGGAAATGGATAGCCTCAGAAGCCAAGACAAACAAGTAAGGTGCCAAAGGGCAACCTTGCTTTGTAGATCCTTGAAGAGGGAAAGAATCAAAAAGAACACCATTGATACAGATCTGAGCAAAGTCATCCACAAATAAAATATTGATCATTCCACAAAAAAATTCACCAAAGCCTAAAGCCTTGAGCATCAAAATATTAAAGGGCTATTAATATGATCCTATGCTTTTTCAAAATCAAAGAGAACCATTGCCACCTTTTGCTTAGGACATTTTTCCCAATTCATTGCCTCCCAACTAGTCAACAAGTTATCCAAAATGAATCCACCCTTCTCAAAACTAGTCTGCAAGGGAGGAAACCACTTTGGATATTTTTTTTTGAACTCTTAGGGCCAAGACTTTGGCAAAATTTTTATAAGACACATTAAGCACGACAATGGGTCTCTAGTTTTTCAATTGAAAAGGATCCCCTTCTTTGGGTAAATTTTTTATGACACCTTTGTTAATCTTAGTACCAAGAGAACCATTCACAATTGCCTCTTCATATACTTCAAGATTGTTTTTACCAACACAATCAATATAGGCATTATAAAAAATCACAGGAAATCCATCAAAGCCAAGTGATTTCTCATTCTTTAAATGACAAACAACCTGTGTAATCTCATCTAATGATAATTCTGCCACAAGTCATCTAGACTCCCTAGCCTAAAGTTTGCAAGGAACAATCTTAGAGATAATATGCTTGGCACCAAAAACAACATCAATGCCACCTGAAGAAAACAAAGTACTATAATATTTCTGAAAGGCACTCCTTATCTCCGTCTAATCTTCAGCTAGACACCTCCCACCTCAACAACATCGATCTTCTCTCTTTATGCTTAACCTTATGTATTTAAAGAAAAAATTAGAACCCCTGTCACCCAAATGCAACCACATCAACCTTGACCTCCACCATGCATCTCTGGCCTTATTAAATTGATCACATCTTGATGATATTTGACCTCCTGAGCAGCTTTCTCCAACTTCACATCCCTTGGTAGCTTTGAAGCCCTTTTCCAACCTTGAACAATCGTTCAACCAAGAAACTTTAAGGGCTCTTTCCTTAGCCTTGCTTCTACCAAAGTTCATCATAAATTTCACAACAACCTCCATAGCATTATTCCATCTTTTCACATTAGAGCCCTTGGAGAACTTTCCAAATTTTAGAACCCATAAATTAAACAAAGTATTACTATAGGAAGGATCTTTGAGATGAGACACTTTTAGCTTATAAAACCACTAACAAAACAAGGGGGAAACAAAAAGACAATAAAGCAAGAAGAATTCCATCATTAGAGGATGATGATTTGAAAGGGTGGTTGGAATCACCTTAGCAACATTATCATTATGCATAGTGTTGACGGGTGTTTTATGACCACTCCAACACAGAATAAAGTTTCCAACGGTCACTTTATCCTCTCTTGATCAAAATCTCCTGCATGCTAAGATTGTGAAAGATCATGCATTCAACTCCAAGGTTCCTTCATGCAATGGACGTGGACTCAGTTGGTTTGATGTGATTTGCTGGTATTTCAAAGGGACTTGCACAATTGTTCACTCAGGAGAAAAGGATTTTCAAGATTCGGGAGATTTATCAATGAAGCTCGAGTTTCCTAAACCAACCAGTAAATGCTGAATTTAAATGGCTGTAGGGACTAAGAAAACTTCTAATCTACTCTAGGCGCGGGATGTGGCGATCAAATCTCACAAACTTCAACCAAGCTTTGCTTTGCCTCACCTTGGACAACTTCCACAAAACTGGTGCAATCTTCAAAGGGGTGAACTAGAGATATTCAAATTACAAGTTAACATGAAGACACCATCATGACGATGCATACCAACATGTAAAGTATAACCGAAGTTAGGTCCAGATTATTCCAGTTGACCACACAAGGCAAACCCACCATCAGTGAGCTTGCTAGTGGTATGGATTAGCGAAACTTGCTTAAATCAACCACCACATTCCACAATTATCTACTTGCATGAAATAAAAATCTATTCTAAGTTCTACTCTAAGATTTTATGCTAATTGGAAGGATGAAGAAACCTTGCTAGCTACCCACAATAAAAGATGAAACCACAAGCAATGACAACTCTTTTATTATAGTAGTGTTCACAACAGTCTCTTACAAAGCATTTTGTGGAAAACTTGCCTTCCTTCCTTACAAATGAGGGGGGACGCCCTTTTTATAGCTGGCCCAGTCTCAAGGACAACTCAGATTCAATTACAATGAACGGCTTAGATGGAGCCACATAAGCCCTAATCAAGACTTTACTTGAAAACTGCCACAAAGTGGGGTAATAAATGAGCCCATAATGCCCACTCTCTCCCTATACCACTATGAGCATTTAATGCCCACTATCATCCAAAAGGTCATCATCCAAGAAGGCATTTCCATTCTCCTTCTCTTTGACCGCAAACCCAATGAATCTGGCCAATATTGCCTCAACTTCCTGAACTAAGATGGGTGGAATATGGTTGAGCTGAAACTCAAGCACCGTGACTACTTACCCATCCGAAAAGAAAGGCTCCAATCTGCTCTTCAAGCCATCCGCAATCACCTTCTCTGGAGTCAACCTTTTAGCAAATAATTCTTCAAGCGTGTTCAAGACTCCCTGTTGAATATTTCCCATGGCCCTTCTAAGTCTAGATGATTCCGCCTGAGCTGCATCAAAGAAGCCTTGGCCTGTGATTGCTGAAGAATACCAACTGGGGAAATCATATATGTCGCCCTCCTATATCACTCCTCCCTCTACCAGAGTCTACATGGGCATATGCATTAAAGTTGCCATGTGAGGAACAATTTTATCCTGATAAATGTGAGTTTCACTCCAGGCTTGATCGACATTGCTCATGCATGTCAGAATACCGGAGGCTTGCTGAAAAGAATGGGTGAGATCCTCTATAAACTTCTCCTTCACTGCGTGAATATGGCCAACCCACTTATCTGCCTCCTGAGCCATCGTCTTCAAATCTTCTAGGCCGCTAACTGATTCCCTCGGAAGTTCAGCTAGAAGATCAACTGAAAGATCCCTTACCAATTCAACCCTGAATTTTTCACTTTTGCCCTCTTGCCATAATGTCAAACAGTTGTCTTGCATGGTCTGATTTGGTTTTGCTGATTGTCTGCTTAAGTTTCATTGCTTGCTTTTCATTGCAAAATCATAGAGGAAAGCATAGAAATGAAAGAGAACTATTGCATAAGTGAAAGACAACAATTGCAACTCAATAGAATCCCTTTTATTCAACTATATCAGATCTGATTACAAGTTTCCAAGGTTTGACATACATTATATCAGTCTGTAACAACAGTCTAAAACCCTTATATAATGCAATATTTGACTACCCAAAATGATAAACACATACCCGGATGTATAGTTCTAATTGTAGCTTGATTATTGAAGTCAAATCATGAATCACTTCGTTGTTACAACTTCAAACGGTATAGCTGAGTATGATGACGAAATAAGTGTTGTAGAGGATCACCAATATGTTGGAAATAATGATAAAAATCAGGAACATCAACCTTTTACCAAACCCTAGGTGCCTCCCAAAATACCCAACAAGCAACCTTGATCAAAACTCCACGAATAAAGTACCAAATCGAAGATAAATTGTCGCCGTGGAAGAATATGCAATAAAATCAAATACCCATGTGCCTTAGCTGCCATAAACTATCAAAATATGCAAAATATATATGTGAAACTCATCCAAATAAGCCCAAATGAAGACCCAAGGTAGGCCCTCCCCAAAGGTGAATTGGGTTCTCGTCCAATCCATGATAGTCTTTGAGAGTTTTTCGTTCCCAGAAGGCTGAAGCAATGCTGAAACCCTTCTCCAGAGCTCAAACCTGCAAATTGTTTTGTAAAAATGAAAGTAGAATGCTCAAAAAAGAGCCCAACATTTTGCTTTATAACCTCTCATGGACTTTTTTAATAAAAGTCAATAAATTAATTTTCTTGAGGGTCTTTTTTCATCCAAAGAAAAGGGCCACTTTTTAAAAACAACTTGAGTTGCTAGGATGGGGGCACTTTTCACTATTCACCTTATGATTTTCAGTTACTATTCACCTTTTACTATTCCATTAAAGCAAACCTTAATATTTTCACTTTAACCCTGGATTCATCAATTGAACTCCAAACTAAAAAGCTCATAAGGCTCCCAGCTAAACTCCACAGCCCTCGGTTGGGTCCCCTAACCATTCTGTTAACCTACGAGAACCCTAATAGTAGGCTAACCATTGCTATAGTCTGAGTTGCCTAAGGAAGGGATAGTACATCAATTGTTGGATTTTCTTGTCCACACGGACGAGCTAAGTGCTGCACATAGCCAACCAATTGCTTATGCTCTTTCTTCAATCTTTTATACTTCCCCTCTGTCCGGAGCAACCTATCCTTGAGAGCCTCATAGGAGCTATCGCATTCCTCGATTATTTGAGCTCTTGTAGGGCGGTCCAACTCCAGTGTAGTGACCACATAATTCTCCGAGATAGCCTCATCTCGGTCACATTCTACCCTAGGAACAGCCACATGGAGTGTGCGTGAACTAGACTTATCTATAGATATTTTCGAGAACTTTTTGGCCTCGTTCTTTTTTGGTGGTCCACTGATTCTTCTTAGGAATTCCTCCATCTTGATTGCTAGTTCAGTCTCTTCAACAAGATCCCTTCTCATTCTTTCCTTGAGCCAATCCGACACTGCCCACTGCGGGTCACAAATAATAAGCGGTTGTTCCTCCCTTGCTTCCTCTCCATGTACTTCTTTTCTAACAACATTCTGCTGAGGTTCATCAGTTTCCATCTGCTGAGCATTCTCTCTTGAACCTTGAGTCTCCTGCCCTGTGGCAGTCTCCTCTTCCAAATCCGTCTCAATCAACCGTTGGAAGCGAGTATTCGTCTCTGTCTTCGCTTCTTCTCCTTGCTGATTTTCCTTCCTGGGAGCGTTGACACTTTGACTATCCGGCTCTCTAAGAGGTGGCTGGTTCACCTCCTAAAACTCTTGCTCCTTATTCAATATACTTCTCTGGTCTGCAAACAATGAGACCTCCTGCACGCTCGAAGAGCGTGTCTGTGATGGCGTGGATGACACTTCCTCCATCCTCTGAGGCACCTGCCGAACCTGCACTTCCCTCTGCAGTTCTGAAGCTTGGGCGACCTGTTTCCTTTTTCTAGCTGTTGGTGGCCTTTGGTCACCCATCAAATTGTAAGTGAGGGGGACTGATATACTTTTAAGTCTATTCACGTGCCTTTCTACCCAATTTCTAGTGAATGTCAAAACCGATATGCATAGTGTATCTAAGTCTGTAATTTCCGGTTCTAACCAATCAGGTAGTGGAATTGCTGTGTTTCTTACTGTCTCATAATCCGACTGCATAACATTTATGTCCTCATCTACTTGATCCGGAACTGAAACAATTTCACATTCTCTGATTATCTTCAAGGGTATTTTGGAAAACATTCTTCTTCTAACCTCAGCATCATCTGCCGCATTAGCCCAGAAGTCCTCAATGTGTGCCTTGTGCCTGTATTCCACACCCTGTACTATTCTGATATTGTTATAAGGATCAAAATCTTGCCTGCCGGTGTGGTACGAGAGGTGGAAAAACTGCAGCTCATCTTCAGCTTCCTTGGCTGCCTGCAAGGAGGGACAAACCTCATTTGAATTCCCTATGGTGATCAGAAAGTCCAATCCTCTTTTCTTCTTCTTTTTCTGAATTCTATCGTAGGCAACGAGCTGCCTAGATATCTCTAACATCACCATTCTATCTGTGGGGTATCTTGGTAATCTATAAGGATATGATGTAAACTCCTGCAGCCTGATATAAGTGAACTTTGGAAATTGGATAAATCAATATTCATATTCTTCGATCAACTTCTGAGCTTCTTTTCATATCCTCTGTTGAGTCCTTCGCTGAAGGGTCCTGGCTATGTGCATTGTGAAGGCATCATTCACGCTTTTGTAGCTGGAGGTGCTACTCAGTTGCAATTGTGGGCAGGCCTTGTGAATTTTGAACTGCTTTGGACCACACCCAATTGGCTCCTTATAAGTTATTCCCCTATACTTAGTCATTCAAGCCAGCATGTAAATCATATATGAACTCATGTAAAAAGTTTAAGTTCTCAAATTCTTGAATTGTTCATCTAGATTATCACTTATCATTCTTGCCCAATCTACACAGTCCTTCCCCTCCAGCACAATCCTGATGTAGTAGACATCCACGGCTCGAAGATGTACGATTGAGGACTCCCATTCACTCGGCTGAGCATCATTACTAGATCACAGTACTCCTGCTTCACATCGTTTAAAACAATTTGCTTGGGAAGTTTGGTGCGAGGAGGCCTGGGTTTCTGCATCCAAACGAAATTTATCATTCCAGCGCATCTCTCAAAGGTAGAAGTGTACATCCTTTCAGCCCTCTGCCTTGTTCTGTATACCATCTCACTGAAAGTAGGGATTCCAAACACCTCTCCGATGGCATCGGGTGTGAATTGGCAAACAGTTTGCCATTAGGGGAAACAATAGTCCTTTGCTCCGGCCTGTAGCAGTTGGCACATTCCATGATTAACTCCGGACACTGGATAGTTGGTGGAAAACCAATAGCTGCATAAAGTCCACTCTTCATAATTTGATGTGGTGTGACTGATGGAGGATAGCCGCCTATGCTGTACATCCGTCCTCTGAGTGCTCCAAGATTGTACGAACTGAGATTCGTATCATTCAGCTCTCCCAACTTCAATGTAAACTTGGATTCCGGAAGAAATGTTTTGCTCAACTTCTTAATCACCGCCCGCTTGGATATATTAGCCTTGTTTGACTTAGTATTTGCAGCCTTGCCTGTAGCTTTGTTGGCCTTTGCAGTTGCTCCTCTGCCAGCTTCAACCATCCTCAACACTTTTCTAGCAATATGAATAATCCTTCCGGCACTTAGAAAAAAATTCACCCCAGCACCTAGCCTGCTGATTTAACTTGCTCACTTTAGCAGCTTCACCTCAACGTTTTTCTTCTCACCCTCAGAATCACAACTTCGCACTTGCAAATGGTGAGAAGAAATGAAAATTTCATGGCTTAAATAATTGTGTCAAAGAATATTGCCAATTCGGGAGGGAGTTCATTTTAGCAAATTCATTAAATCTCCACTCCTACCACTAGGCAATTTCCAATTTTGGAGATGTGATGGGCGAGTTGTCACTAAAGCGGGCCTCGTTCGCCATAGACCTTGCCTTTGTTGAAGATTCTTTCCCATGCAAAAGTTCGAAATTCCTCTTTGACTTCCTGTAACATTTTGTTATCTCAAAGATTCATGGGGAAATTACTTAACTTATTTAATATTCTCTCTTTTGGTATTTAGAAATTTCCCACGCCTTAGACAAATTTTAAAATTTCACCACTTACTTATCACTCGAGCACACTTATGTGCCTAACTTGGATGCACTTCATCATCCCTACTTTGAACACATTTCATTTATCTTGTGCTAGGCACATTTGAGGGTCTTGCTCCATGGGCGTCCTTTGTCTTGTAACTTCCACATTTCTCTAGCCCATTGCCATGGGCGCATTTCTTACCTCTTTGCATCATGTTCCTCAATGCCTTAGAAAATATTCTCCTATCTCATTCCACTTGGGCGCATTTAGCCCTTTTGCATCGTGTTTCCCAATGCCTTAGAAACTTTAGTCTGTCATTTCCCTTTGCCTTGGGCGCCTTTGAGGGGGGTCCACCTTGATTTCGTGCCTTAGAAAATACTTGACTCCTCTTCCTCTTGGGCGCATTCTAGGGGGTCTTGAAGTTTTTAACGCCTTATAAACTTTTCTCACCTCAACTTTACCTTCGACGCATTTCACCTTCTTATGTCATGGGCGCATTAGGGGGGGTTGCTTCATGCTTCGTGCCTTAGGAAATTCTTATCCATCTTATTCTTCCTTGGGCGCATTTGACCTAGTTGCATCTCGTTTCATGCCTTAGAAACTATTTCATACCTCTTCTTTCTCCTTGGGCGCACTTGAGGGGGTCTTCTTTGAATTTTCAATGCCTTAGACAAATTTTGACCCATCTTCTTCATCCTTTTGGGCACATTAGGGGGGTCTACCTTTGTGTTTTCAACGCCTTAAGAAAATTTTCTCATGCCTTCTATCATGCCTTGGGTGCATTAGGGGGGGTCTACCTTTCTGTTTTCAACTCCTTAGAAACTTTTCTCATGCCTTCTATCATGCCTTGGGCGCATTAGGGGGGTCTAGCTTTGAATTTCAATGCCTTAGAGTATTTTCTCACCCCATTCCTCCTTTACCTTGGGTGCACTTGAGGGGGTCTTCTTCAAATTTCCAACTTAGAAAATATTTGACCCCCTTTGACCCCTTGGGTGCATTTTCATGTGGAAGCTCAAATTTTTCTCAAATTAGCCATTTTGTGTGAAGAATTTCACCCCAGACATAGCCTAAGTGTATTTTCATGTTTAAAGGGAATTTTGAACACCTAGTCAATTTTGCTCGGCTTGCCCTTGCTTTCCATTTTTAGTAACTTCTGAGGTTCTTGTGATTCTCTAATATCTGCAACTCCCCAAGACTTGATATTTGCTCAACGTGGTCCTCATGGCTTGATTGACTTGTTCACACCTGCTTACTGTGCTCACTTGCTATTTTAGGCCCCGTTCTGGAAGTGACTTACTAAAAATAGTAAGTGTGCGAAATGCGCTCAAATTTCACCAGTAGATTCCTTGGAAGACTTTGATTGCAGTGGGATACCTTGATTTTTAGTTTTTCTTGAGTTTTGCTCGTCATATTAGGCATAAACGTAGGAAACCCTAATTTCATTGCACGTGCCTTTGTTGACCTCCGTTCGATGCCGTTTCCACTACGTATTGCTCTGCTCTGGAAACTGAGGATCCGAAATTGTTCGGGTGACATCATACCTGCTAAAAGTGGACCTGCTAAAAATAGACCTGCCAAAAATAGCAAATTCTCGGAATTTGTTCAAATTTTGCACGTAAGTTGCTCAAAGGGTTCTGATCATGATGTAGTAGTTAGATTTTCAAAAGCCTTGAGAAAAAGGTCCCAAATGGAGTATTTACTAAAAATAGCAAGTTGTCAGAATATGAAATGTGCTAGACAATTTTTTTCTTGGAATTTTCACAATACAACCAGCACTAAGCCAACTGATTAGTGTTAGCTCAACAAAGTAATAAGCAAACTGAAAACACTCAACACCAAGAATGTGCCCTAAAACCTGATGTGGGTGAGGGGCTAGCATATGGTGGACGTAAATGCTCAATAACTTGAAAGAAAGTTACAATTGAAAGTAAAGCGGTAGTGAACTAGCCATGAACAATTTCCACACTTCCACTTATTCAGTGGGGGTAAAAAAGAAACAAAACAAACTAATTCATCTGCTGTGGCAGGCATCCACTCAATAGTGGGAATTCTCCACTTAACAATGGGTGATAGAAGTAAATTCCTCCACATTGGCGGTAAACCGTCCAAGGGTTATTGTGTTTGCATTAGAAATCACAAGTGCAATAATAACAATGGTTGGATTAGTACTACTAATTCACAACCTTACAATTAGAGAAACCTGCAATTTACAAGTGTTACATTGATAAAAACATTGCAAATATGTGAAGGATGAATCTTCCAAGTTTTAAACCTCTCTAATACTGAAATTGAAGCCAAAAACTGAACTTATTAAAGTCTGTTAACAAAAACTAGCATACTGAAAATGTCAACCAAAAAGCAGAAAACCACATAAATGCTCACAACTTCATCAATATACCTCCAGACGTGATGAAACGAAGTGCAAAGACTCTTTGGAGGGTAGGTGCCCAAGTTGCAATGATGAAACAGCTTCAAATCACCTCCAATTATTTGGCACGAATTCCAATGCCCATCATGAGAGGTACAGCCTGCTGGGAGGTGTGATTTTGCAAGATAAAAATAATGACTTGGAAATAATTTCCGATCTCTTGTGGAAGGGGTCGCCTTGAGTCAAGAAACACTTTGCAAACATACCCAGAATGATATTTTATTTGCTCAAAAAGCTGCTAACAAAAAACACTTTCAACTGTAGTAATACCAGCAACACCAAAATTGAGAAACATCACCAAAATTCTCCATTTTGAAGCTCAATCTGCTTGTCTGGATGAGAAGTAGCCATGAAGCCAACTAGGTGTTATCTTTCAAACACGAAATTTGTTAATTGCTAGGAGGTAAGCATTCCTTGAAGCTGAATTTACAATGTCATTTCGATAGCATAACTTTAGCATAAACATTGGATGATAAGAGCTGGAGCAAAACTTCTCTTTTATAGAAAAAGAGGTGACTTTTCGAATTCCCAAAACTCCTCCAAGAATGGGACGCCAAAAGTTCCTTCTTTGAAATATTTTAAAATTCACAAATATTAAATTCCTCTTAGAATGGCGTCCACTTCAAGGCATAATAAAACTTTATTAAATGTTTAATATTTCCTTCATGAAGGTGTCCCCCTCCATGGCCACCTTTTAACACAACTTAAAGTTGATGAACTAGGCCAAGGGATCAACTTGAAATTATAACATTAATGCCTTGAAATATAATATTTCACCAAATAATGCTTTTTAAAAGCCAAAAAAAACCCAAGCAACTGCTCCAACTGAAAATGACTTACTGGAGTGTTGACAACTGATCATTGCCAAAAATAGAATTTACTAAAAATAGTAAATTCAGAGAAATGCCAAAAAAACCTCCAAACAAGGAAACCCTGATTTCACCTCAACGAGCCTACGGGCTTTCGGAGTAGGCTAAAGAGCTACTGAGCTGATCACTGACTAGAAGGAGACATTACAAAATTCAATGAAATTTTAATGGGAACCCGCCTGAAGCCTCCTGATTGCAATGCCAAGCTCAGATTTCAATCTGTTTATTCAACTTGACGCCAAACTAAGCCCGAAGAATGAAAACCCTAATTTGACAAAACGCACTCCAGACTTAGCCAAAATTTCAAATTGGGCCCAAAGACGGGTACATCCTCGGAAAGACATAAGGAGCTGGGAGAGACTGCCGCAAAACAACCCAAAACCAAAGCCAAAAGACCCGAATGGAGCAAAAAATTAGGGGATACCTGTTTTGGAATGGGGTGATGTGTGAAAAGGTCACTACACATAGGAGGGATAAAAATGGACATATCTAACAAAAAAATGTCTAATCTAGAAAAAACCCTTTTGTTACCCTTTTGAGAATTTTACTAGGTAAACCAAATACTTTTACTATCCTTCTTACAACCTAGTAAGGGGTCAACCAAGTTCTTCCTCTTAAAACGTGGCCTGGTTTTTCTCACTAACTTTTCATTCAAATTTAGCATCACCAGTTTTATCTTTTTAAGATTCTACCATATTAAAGCACCCCAGAAAACCCAAGGGATGTCTTTTAGATTATTAGCTACCCAATTTGAAAGATTAGTCTTGCCCTTGTAATCATTTGGAGCGTAAGTGGAATAGATGCCAAACACCTTATTGTCGACATTCAATTCTACCGCACCACTTTATTACAAGGAGAAATGCTATGATTGTTCGTGTTAGGACCCAAAATTGGATTCACAAATCGATACACCTCTCTTCCCTTTTACATGCTTTGAAGAAAAATTGAAGCATTGGTCCACATAACTTTTACAAGTACCTTCTAAAAATAAACCAACTGATTTAACTTCTTTCAGCATTGCATATTCCAAACTTCTTGACTTGCACAACAATTTAACCTAATGTTTTCTATTATGGGCTTCCAGTCCCCTTACATTCCAATGCACGATTTTCATCTAAGACAATAAAAGGAAAGGGCAGAGCATTAATGGCCAGAGAAGGGTGGATTACCACAACCCTTACTAGTTGTTTCAAAATATTACAAGGAGGGTGGATTACCACTCCCATTACTCCCCCTGGTTTTGACTCCATCAAAAGCCAAACCAATATTTTTTTCCCAACTTGACCCAACCAAGCTAGAATCAGAATCCCCCTATGGAAAACTTGATGAGCACACAGTTATATTGAGAGGGGGGTGTGGGGGTGCGGGGAAGGTGGGGGGGGAGTGGGTGAGGGGGCGAATCAGTATAACAACAATCTTTCACTTTTCACAATTTAATCAACCACAATAGTAATACTTAAAAAATTAATTATCCATAGCAATAACATGCATGCAAGATCTAGCAATTAGGAACATAGGATGAACACACGATTTACATGGAAACCTTGCGGGAGAAAACCACGAAAAAATATTGCTTATATATATATATATATATCTTCTTGTAGGCACCAACCTACTTGTTTTACAAATCTTCTTTTGTAGGCACCAACCCACCAGAGACACCAATCCCCACAACTGAGCACCAACTCAATAAGAGACCCAATCTCTTCTTTGATAGGCACCAACCTCCAAATTCTTGAAATGATGATATTGTCTTTACAAAGATCTAATTATAGATGCACTTTCTTTCACACCTTTGGATGATCTAATGGTTTTCTCACAAGTGCTCTCCTTCACGAATTGGCATGTAGATAATGTACTCGCTTTCCTTCGCAAGTCTTCTTGATGATGATGCAACAACTTTCCTCAACAAATTTTCTCTCAAACAATACAATACTTTCTTTTACAATTCCGCCTTAACGTCTGCTCTAATTTCACTTACAAATCTGATTACAACTTATTCACATATATTTCTGCCTTAACGCCTGCTGTAGTAAACTCAGATCTACTCATAAAAACCTTTATACATATGATAAAAAATCCTCCATAAATTTGATCATAAACTCTTCATTAACTCTGCTCATGCTCTTCAAATAAACTTGCACGCATATCTCATATAGATCTGCATATGTTCTTCAATAAAAAAAAATATATTCTTCATACTTTCTGCCCTTTTGGTCTGCTTTAAATCTGCTCAATATTCAAATAATATTCAATGCTTACTAGCTTCTCACAGCTCTACTTTGCCTTGTTTTATACCTTATCAAACATGCCCCTATGCCCAAAGGAGGTGACTCTCCAAAGAGGGGTGATCCTTCCAAGAGGGGTCGGCCTCTTCATAAATATATTTTATTATTTTTATTTTCAAATTTAAATCTCCAAAATGGGGCACTGCAATAAGGAGGTCGGCCCTTTCATAAAAAAATAATTTAATTTAATTTTTTAAGTTCACTACATGGGGGTGCTGGGAATCTGAGGGTTGGCCCTTTTAAATAGATAAAATTAAATTTTTGTTTCCCTTTGTGAGGGCATAGAGGGCTGCTCATAAACACATTCAAATGATCTTGATTTTGATATGACGATTTACTTCCTCAATGGTCTCTCTTGGCCTTCGTCAGTTCCTTTGACATCAATGACAACAATTTCCAATTATTTATTCTTGCATTCTTCGGCATTAATGACAAAACTATCCATGTCCCTTTGACATCAATGACAATATTTCCAACAAAACCCACTTTTTATCTTTTAGAATTTTTAAATTTCCTTGACCCCTGAATCATTACCCTTACCATAGAGGGTTTTACTATAATTCTGGTGAGTAGATTTATTATTAAGAGGTTTTATGAGAGGACATTCTACTTTATCATGAGAATCCAATACTCTATTGTTATCATTTACATCCAAAGGCTTGCCATGATGCTTTAACACAGTGGGAGACTTGTCAGACCCAGGAATATTCACTGGTTTAGCAGCAATCACCACATACTCATCATGACTTTCCTCAACAATATTAAGAGGCAACTCTTCTAAGTCAAAGGTTTTATTAACACAATTTTAAGATTCCACATTATCACGTATGCTAATGTCATCATTATTATTACCAACACAGGTTTATTCACAATCTTTCTCAACAAGGAACGATCTGTTTTCAAGTGCCCATAATTTTTACAATAAAATATGCATTCAACCCATTGAGCCCCACAACTTTACAGTTGTATACAGTCCCATGTAAGGACATAGAAATAATGTCATGTAAACAAACATTATGTTTCAATGAAATGAGAATCCTCTCATTCATATGCAGTAAAGAAGCTCTAGTTTTTTCCAATTTAATCACTTCACCTAATGGCTTTAATACACATGGAAGCAAAAACCACAAACATAGAGAAACATTGCAATTTTCTAACCATTCTGGAGAAGAATTTAACATGACATCATCCAGGGTTGCAATAAAGAGGGATCTCCTAGCATTCCAAAAACCTTTATTTAAAATTCTTTTTTGAATATTATTGTAAATGTAATCAAATCTTGCTTAGATAGGATCGTAATGTTAGTGTTTCATAGATCAGATAATAACTGAAAGCACTCAATATATTTGCAACACATAAGACAATGAACACAGCAAGATACCCTGGGAAAACCCTCCTCTTGAGGGAGAAAACCCAGCAAATAATTCTCTGATATAAAGTAGAACAAGAGCAGAAATCTGCTTACAACTCAGGCCTAGCACATAGGCGAATTTGATATAATAGCACTTCTCCTAAGTGCGAATATGAAACACCTTGAAATAGGTTTGCTGCTACAAGATAATAATCTGCTGCCTAAGTGCGAACTTGCTTGAAGAAATGCGAACTTAATTTGATGATTAAATGACAAGGAAAGACCTTGTACTTATACAAAATCAGGCGCCTCTTCACTTAGGTCGGCCCTCTTAGAAAAACATAATAATTATTAAATACAAAATAAAGTCAGCCCAAGCAACAAGTAGTAAATGCGAATCCATTAGGGTCGGCCCTTTATGATTAATATTTATTATTGACATAAATTAAATAGCCGAATGGCTACTTATTTAATTTATGCCTCCTTCTTGGGACGTGTGCAATGAAGTGCAGCCCTAAGCTGCTATAACATCAACACTCCCTCTCAGCTAGGGATGATACTTCCACCTGCACACGACACATCATATCAATATGAAAACAAAATAGAATATCACTTCATCGTGATATCAACCATCATGGCTACCTCCATAGATGGTATGAACAAGTGCTCATCACTTAATGTGATGTTGTCACCTCAATGTGACTTTCACCATGGCTCCTCCAGAGGGTGATACACAAGCACAAATAAATCATCACGGATTCCCTCACGTGATGCTGTCATGGAGTCACACACATGATATCCACCACGGCTCTCCCAGAGGGTGGAAACAAGGGCTTTCACCTCAAATCTCGAAGAGAAATGCACTACCAAGGACTTGCACCTCAAATCTCTCTCAATAGAGAAATGTATTATCAAGGACTTGCACCTCAAATCTCTCTCAATAGAGAAATGCAATTCTAAAGATCGTTGATACTGAGACTCCCTCTTAGCTAGGGCTTCATTCTCCACCATATCAAGCTTGTCTCGAAGGTACACAACCATTATCCTAAAGGAGATGCTTGATGAGAATGACTATCATCTGCTCATCAGTGCTGATATACCTCAACTGAATATCTTTCCTTGATACCATATCTCTGATAAAGTGGTATGCTTCCTGTTGAACCAGGATATCATCGCAGGCCTCAACTGAAACAACATCTAGAGCAACACAACCATCTTCTTTAGGTTCACTAGGCTCCCTCTGAATCTTCAATCTCTTGCATCAACCACTTGACCTCATTGCCTGCAACGCTTGCCTTTAGAGAAATGGTTTCCAACGCACACCTTTGTAGAGATTTAGGGTTGTCCTCTTCGATCGCTTTCCAGATCACTCTATTTTGAATAGGTTTGCGGAGCTACCAATCCAGGTTGACTTGAGCAATTCAGAACCCAACTGCTGAAGAGCTACTTCAATAATTTAACATCCGGCCTTGCAACACTGCAACCCTTACTTATTCTCAATGAGTCATAAAACTCCCTCTTAAGGTTAATTCTTCCTTTTCTAAAAAATGTCTTCAGCTAATCACTTAGTCTCATAGCTACAAGTAGACTCTCCATCCTTCAACCTATAGGATGCATCAAGCTCTTCTTGAAAGCAATCTCTTACGCTTCTTGATTTATCCTGAAATCATTAACAAGAGATTACTAATAGTTCATGGAACTCAACTATCTCAAATAGACATACCATAACTTAGGAGCATACATGATTGACTATCTCAATAGCATGAACATTATTCAACCAGGCAATACTTCAAAATCTCCTAAGTAATAGATAATTAACTCATCAATCATGACATGACTTTCTTTCAATTTCTCGGAAGAGCTAATCTCAAAAGACAATCTTCACAATTTAGCATGATACAACTTGCGATGAATAAATCTAAAGAATCTTATCATAGGGATCACTATTTACTGGTCACACATAAACGTAAGTAAATAATGTCAGATTTGCACAACTCAACAAACTGAATTTTAGCCTAGAATGGTAATCAAAACAAATAATACTTATCTCTTAAATATTCTGAAGGGTGGACACAGTATGATACGCTACTCTTGTGCTTAGTACACAACCTTCACAGCTTGAACATAGGCCCATGACTAGAGTAGAAATTCACTAGAATCATTTTGGGGAGAGATCTCAATCACATCCGCAAATGAAGCATGCTGATTAGGCCTGGTAGGACAATCCTTCGCATAGTGACCAAATTTGTCACATCTAAAGCATTGAACACGAGAGAGGTCCCACTTCTTCTTGAATGCAGGAGCACCATCTGACCCATTATCTCGATTCCTCTTGAAGAATCCTTTCTTCCAAAGTTTTCCTTTCTTTGACAAATGAGAGGCGAGAACATGTAAATCTTCATTCTTTGAACTTTGACCAATGCCTCTAGCCGCCAACCTCGACTCCTCTTGCATGCAGTCGGCCCTCAATCGATCAAACTTGGGAAGTTTCGATCTCGCACTGATTCCTTGAATGTAAGACTCCCAAGATGAAGGAAGACCATTAAGAGCCAACATGGTCAAATCCTTGTCATCAACAATATGACTAATGGTAGAGAGCTGATCTCTCAATTCGGAAATCTTCATGAAGTAGGTGATGACAAATTCTTCTTCCGCCATCTTAATGTGAAGAAGTTGTTGCTTCAAGGTTAGGGCACGACTGGTGTTGTTGATTTCGTACATCTTTTCCAATGTTTTGAACATCTCCCTTGCGGTATCCAACTTGAAGACAATTGGAACAATATGATCTTTGACGGAATCAACCAACACTTTCTTTGCCCTAGCATCTTTCTTCCTCCACTGCAACTTCTCTTCTTCCTCCTCAGGTTCGGGAACTTTTGTTTTCACAAACTCTGCCAAATCATTCTCTTCCAATGTGAGCATGATCTTGAACCTCCATGATGTGTAGTTAGAAACTCCTTCGAGTCTATCCTCGATTTTCAGACCATTCACCTTCTTGAACTTTAAAACAAGAAGAAAGGATAGACTAAAAAAGATTAAGTTAAGTGCTGCAAAATAAATCTGATCACATTCTTTTTCAAACCTGCTCTAATACCATGTTAGTGTTTCATAGATCAGATAATAACTGAAAGCACTCAATATATTTTCAACACATAAGACAATGAACACAGCAAGATACCCTGGGAAAACCCTCCTCTTGAGGGAGAAAAACCCAGCAAATAATTCTCTGATATAAAGTAGAACAAGAGCAGAAATCTGCTTACAACTTAGGCCTAGCACATAGGCAAATTTGATACAATAGCACTTCTCCTAAGTGCAAATATGAAACACCTTGAAATAGGTCTGTTGCTACAAGATAATAATCTGCTGCCTAAGTGCGAACTTGCTTGAAGAAATGCGAACTTAACTTGATGATTAAATGACAAGGAAAGACCTTGTACTTATACAAAATCAGGCGCCTCTTCACTTAGGTCGGCCCTCTTAGAAAAACATAATAATTATTAAATACAAAATAAAGTCGGCCCAAGGAACAAGTAGTAAATGCGAATCCATTAGGGTCGGCCCTTTATGATTAATATTTATTATTGACATAAATTAAATAGCCGAATGGCTACTCATTTAATTTATGCTTCCTTCTTGGGACGTGTGCAATGAAGTGCAGCCCTAAGCTGCTATAACATCAACACCTAAAATCTATGGAAACACGAAGGTCTGAAATTCTGTGAGAGAATTCTAAGTCAAAACAATTTCCAGATTTCTTCTTATACTTGAATGTGCTGATTGCAGAACATTTATTGATTTCGATGTTTGCATATCAATGAGGGAACCAAGTTTAATACCTTAGAGACTCACCTCTAAGGGATGCGTCCCTTTGGGCGCGCGGGTCTCTTAGATAGCCGACTAACACTCAGCTTTAATCAAACCTTAACACATAAGTCATCACATATGTGGCGGACATATATTATATGGGTTCCGATTTTATTCAATGCAGATTTGAATCAACCTTTATTATTTTCGAATTTATGCATGCTTATAAATTCGACTAACTTATTTTTCCAGAAATATTTAAATATGAAGAGCTTCTTTGATCTTATATAAACGATGATGATGCTTTAGCAATCATCGTTTATATCTGACCTAAGCTATCATTCATCAACAATTATTGTGTTTTAAACAAAATTGAAAAAGGTCCCTTTTGAATCATTCGACAAAGGGTAACATGCAATCCTAACTTTTTCCCCCAAACTGTGGCCAGCCATTCATCAATATATTTCCTTGTGGGAAGCATATCAGAGGTTAAACACATAAAGAAAATACTAACTGATCTTAATCTATATTCTTCCCTTTACAAGACTTCCTCATTTGGAAACAAAACAGTAGTAAGTAGTAACAAATTACTTACCATGCCTTCTGCTTGGCCTTGAGCTTGATGGAACTCTTCATCTTCAACCGTGAACTCAGCCCCTTCATCGACCTCAGTCCGTTCACCCACCACCAATGCATCCTTGAATGATTTACCATACAATCCTTAACTCCTAAAATCATTGTCACCCCCACTGTCCATTAATTACATATCACCTACCTCTGAATTAAACCAAACCTCTTGCAAGGCCTTATCATGCCTGAGTGTATGATCCAAGAGAGTGCTTGATTGAAAGCTTTCTGATATATATTAAAAAAGAAATTCAGGACAACAACCACAGAATAAGGACCCCCACTAGACCAAAAACGCAACACAAAAACCATATACAAAATCACACAAACTTGAACACAGACAACAAAGGAGACAAGAGCACAAGATGACCAAGAAGCATGAACAAATGCAGAGAACAATGGAGAACAGCTTTTCATCTTCCAAATCAGAGCTTTCCCCTTTTCTCCTTTTTCATTCTTTTCATCAACAAATTGGTTTTTTTATTGTTTTGGGGGCAGGTTCTCCTTGGGTTGGCCCAAGTTTAGCCCAGTTCACCTAGAGTTCTGCCCATGCACACAAGCAAACCTTGGCCAAATCCAGAGTGGGATCTATATGTGGTCAAAATTGGTTTGTATATGGGAGGGGTTGTGGCTGAGTCTGGTAAAAAGTGCAGATACATGTTTCTTCTGGGCAAGGGATGGAAACTGTCTGGCAACTTTGATATTTTGTAATTCTTGAACTCGTTGATTCTCACCTATTTTACCATCCTGCCATTTTCCTTGGTTGAAAACATGGTTGCCATTAAATCACATGCATTAAGTTGGGGTCTTCTGACTGTTCTTATAAATCATTGTAACAATTTAGGTGAAGGTAGCATAAAATATTGTCATCTAATGTTGTTCAATAGATAATTATATTTTGTCATCTGGATATGTATGCAAATAGTATTTTTAAGGTGTAAATTTAATAAGTGAAAACATGCTCAGTGAAGTGTAAATCTATCTACTTAATAATGCATGAGAGTTCTTAAGAATTATTCTATTGGTGGAGTGATGAATATGGTGCAAACATTCATGACTGCAATAGTAATCCAACATGATAAGCTCAGTTATCTGGGTGCATTATTATCAGATCTATTTTGGACTGTGGTTGTGATTTGATTTGGAGCTTTTTGTCAATTTTAATCATAATAAAAAATCAATTTGTTTATTTCCTTCGAAAATTAACAAAACTTGGGCAGCATAAATGACAAAAAATAATTTGTCCAATTTGCCAAATTAAATCAAATGTAGGTTCTTTGGGAATAGTGGCTTTCCATTTTATGTTATATCGAAATTTGACCTCCAGGGCAAGCAATCCAAGCTGTTTCCTGGGTGGTTTGATCTCTAACAGCAAGAGGTGTTGTGGTTTCAACAACATTGTGTTGCATTGGCGTCTGCATTGATAATAAGAGTTGTATTCTTCCAAACATAATCTTCAAAATTCATGGTCTTTACAGGTGGTTGATGCTTTTGTTCGTGACGATGTAAACTTTCGTTAATTCATGTTGACTGCAGCTTCTTCTTGTTCATTGCAGCATACTCATGACACTCAGGAAGCATAAACAGAAAAATGATTTAGTTTGAAATGTTGTAATGTCAACCTTATAACTTCATATATATACATATATATAATATTTAGAAATGCATTAAACTTACTATAAATATATGTTAAGGAATCTATATTTAGAAAAAATTCTTGAATATTGTTTCTTGACTTATTCTGTCAGGTAGATTTATAGGTCCAGTGCTAGTAGGCTTCAATTTTGATGTGGCCTATTTGGATTGGAGCCCGAAACATGCATGAGGCTATTGTTAGTCTGGTGAGTTTTGATGGTGTAGACACCCTTTGGGCACACCTTCTGAATCTAAAGTATTTGTCACTGTACGATGACCCTGGTTAGAAAGGGGTGGTGTTTTCTTGATACCCTAACAAAAAATGAGGACAAATAATCACAGCAAGCATATGCAAGAACGAATTGCATGCCCAAAATCTATTCCAATTTAAGTGTGAAGTGGTGGATTCTTGTTATGGTTTATAAAATATTCTGAGTTATATTGCATTATCTGAATATTAGCCTCAGTTAATTTTGAAAATGTCTATTTTTAAAGAGCATAAAGGCATTTAATTACAATATTTTGTTCACATTGCTTGGTTTTCTGTTGAAGTTAAATCAACCTTTCTGTTTCAATGATCTCAGGTACAATTAAGGGTCTTGCAAATGACCAACTAGAGGAGATTGGTTGCCAAATCATTCTTGGTAACACATATCATTTAGCACTTCGACCTGGTGCTGATTTGATTGATGAGCTTGGCGGTCTCCACAAATTTATGAATTGGGCAAGGGGATTGCTTACAGATTCTGGTGGTTTTCAAATGGTTGACTGTTGCCTTTTCTTGTTTTTTAGCTTTCCTTTCACCATGGCATTCCCCAATTTTGTTTTTCTACTTTAGTCTGACATGGTCTTTGGTTCTTCCTGGCATGTTCTTGGGTGTTTCATTTGACACGCCCACATTCATTTGATCAGGTTTAAATTTTGGACAAACTTGCACAATTATTTAATGTTTCCTTGTTATTCTTGTGTTTTCATTTATAGAAATGTACTCTTCCTAATAAAAATGAAACTCCAATGCTCAAAATTTAGTTCTTATGTAATTTCTTGACAGGGGCTTTTAAACTAACCTGATGCAAAATGTTGAAAAACTAAGCAAAAACCACCTAGGGCCAAATTTGGCTCTCAGCTTAACACAGGATATTCAAGTCTTGTTACCTGTTTCAATGTTCTCTCCTAGTTAGTGAAATGTGTCTTATTTGGCAGTGATACAAGCTGACTTCCTCTTCATGTTGCTGCTTTCCTCTTTGCAAATGATAAAGACCATTATTGCCCATTGCCCTATTTTAGTCATATGTGGACATCAATAATATTTCTTTATGTCGTTTCCAATATGGTCATTGATATGAATCTAAAGGCAGATTATTTTCATATTAAAATAAGTAGAGAACTTGTTGTACCCAAACCAAAATTTTTGCTTCATTAAGGCATTTTGCTTAAAAGGTCTAAACTTTGATAAAATAATATCAAAATGTAGTTTTTGGGCAAGTCAAGTTTGGACTTTGGTCAGTGTCATGTCAGTCGACAGCAGCAATTGGTTAATACTTGGAGATCAGTACTTGAACCTAGACTCAGAGCAGAACATGTTTTTATGGAGGAGCGTTTCACGACAATATTATACTCCTACAAGGTCATTTCAGTGGTCAGAGAAGTATTTACGGAAGCAGAAGCAGATGAAGATTTCAAGCAGAAAGCAGATCTGCGCCCCTGTAGCCCAAGGGCACCCTTCTTTTTGAAGGCTCAAATTTTGTTGCGTGTTCTTGCAAATAGTTTCAATCTCTTTAGAATTAGCCCAACTTTTTGACGAGCAATCAAGCGAAGACGTCCAAAGTGCAGAACTCCGACAATCAAGGTCAAAAGTTGAGGGTACAAAGAGGATGCATGTCACAGACGCTGTCAAGTTTACAGTTTCTGCGCCCCTGTAGCCCAAGGGCGCCCTTTAGTTTAACCCTTCAGGTGAATGAATTTGCAGATGCTGTCTTCTTGAGTTCTTTTCTAATCGAGTTGAGCTTCGCAACGCATCAGTTTGTGAGGTGATCCGACATTCAGAGCGATCATGACAAAGGTTCTACCGAACACGTAAGTCAAAGGGTGAGAAATGTTCGAATACACACCTGTATCTCTGTAGGCCAGGGGCGCTCAAATTTTAGGCCTACCAGATGGGGTTGTTGGCATTCATAGTCTTCACGAGACTTGTGCGCAATTACTCCAACTAATCAATGAGTCCAACCGTCAGCCTCCGAGATTTGGCAAACGCTCGTACTTGTGAGGTTAGTGTGGAATGCTGAAAAGTGAAAGCAACCAAAAAATGGCTTAAGTATGGAAAATACAAATCTCCTTGAAAAAGGCGCCCTTCTTGTTGAGGTCTTAGAAGTAGTTTTTTGGCTTCGTCACCTCCTGAGACATCTCTTGTAAGTTGATGTAGCTACGCAAAGAGATAGACGGTGTGCGAATCAGAGCACTTTAACTCCCGGTGTCAAGGGTTAAAGTGTGGTGTCCAGGTGAAGTTACACTTTTGTCAAAATGGTGTTTGCGCCTTCATAGGCTAGGGGCGCCCTCGCTTTTGGGGTTCCTAATGCAGCTTTCATGCCTTACATATAGTCGTTGGATGCAGAATACTTCCAGTCATGCAATCAATCTATCATCTAGTTAATGAGGTTCACTATTTGCCAGCAGCGGCAATTTGAAGTGTCAGATGGCAAAACAGAGAAATGGTTAAGTCTAGAGACATTCCATCAATTTAATCAAAGGCGCCTAATTTTTTGGGGTGTCAAAGGTTGATTTTAGCAGTTGCAGCTCCTAGCAGACATTTCATCCTTGCTACACAGGCTTCGCAATGGATATCTCAGCTCAGTCACAGGTTCACTCAGTCATCTAGAAATCAGAGTTGAACATGGCCAATTTTAACTTTGCAGTTAAATATAAAATAGGAGATAGTAAAAAATTCAATAACTCTTGCAAATGGATGCCTAGAGGGTCAAATAAGGACTTTTTGAGATCAGTGAAGTTTGTCGGGTGCATCTAGATGCTATGCGTCTTTTTACTAGCTGATTAAAATAATATTTAATATTTGTTTTGCATGCTAAGGTATTAAATGGCGATTTTACTCAATAATCTATTATTGGTGCCTTTTTGATGTTAAGTCTCAAATTTGCATGATAGAGCAAGTGAATATTTTATTATTATTTTAATCTCCGAGACTTCGAGTCAGTATCAGTTCAGTTGGAGGGGGTCCAATCAAAATCTTTCTTTCAAAATCAGGGTTTTTAATCTTGTAGTCATGCTTCTATGATACGATTTTGCTCTATTTATGCAAGCATGGCGTCCATTTTTACTTATCCAGCTTAGCAGAGGCGAATTTCCTTAAGAGTTGGGCAAATTTTCATTAGCAATCAAGATCAAAGACATCAAAAATATTCTTTTGCAAGTACAAATCCAAATTCATTAGCAAAGTTCAAGACAGAGTGGTGATTTTGGCAGAAGGAGAATATAAAAATCATAATTAAAAACAAACATAAAAAAACGTCTTTCTTCTTCTCAAATTCTTCCATTTTCTCATCTTAAATTCTCTCGCATGTTTGAAGATTTGGTGATTTTTGACAAAACAAATCATTTGGGTCGATTCAGAATTGCTTCTTCAGTAAAACCCATGTGCTAGAATTTTACAGGTTAATTTGTTCTAGAGCATATGTTCTTGAGGCTCTGATTTTGTTAACTGAAATTCCTTTGCATGGTTGAGTAGAAATCAAATTTTCACATTTCTAACATTCTAGGTTGTCTTAGAATCATTTTCTGAGCAAAACCCATATCTCAAAATTTTCTGTGAAAATTGCCCGTTGATGAGCTATTTTTAGCCTCAACAGGCTATTTTTAGTTTTCCAGAAAATTTGTCAGAATATAGCCGGGTTCATAGTCAAAAGGCGAGTTTTTTAGAATGCAGTACACTCAGCTCAAATTCAAGACCAAGTCAATCTTGACTCATGAATTCATTGGAACTGTTGATACAAATCTATATAAGGTGCTTCCACAAGTAGTGTTAGATCCAATCAAGATAAGAGATTTGATACTTCAGAACATTCAACAGTCCGGGTTACTTGAGGCCGCTTCTGTAACTATCTCAGTTCATTGCATAGAGTTCGTAATGTCTTGTGTTAAGCATTACAATTCTGCTACTCGTGAGATACAGTCAGTAGATGGGCGGGTTATTTGCAGTCTTAAACCCCTGGATGTCGAAAGATGTTTTGGTATTGCTCAACATCCAAGCAGTCTAGTCATTTCCATGGACCAGTGTGAGCGAGCATTCAATGCTAATATGGATAAGTGTCAGAGTAAGATGGTTAAAATAAAAAAATAACAAGTTGCTGAACATTGTGGGTGGTGGTTATGTTGAGCTTGCTGATGTTCAGTTAGAGCTACAGGCACTCATTCATGGTATTTTTAGTGGGGAGACCATTGGCTGTAAGATGAATCAACTTACAGTCATGTCAGCATTGTTTGATGAGGCAACCGGGAGCAGAGGTGAATTTCAGTGTCAGATCACTGGCGGAGAAGACATGCTACACAGACACAGTATACTTCGGCAGAGCTTCAGTTCCCCAAAGGGTGACGCAGTCATCAACCTCGTGGATGGGTTGATTGCTCGAGATCACGGCCAGTAGACTTCAGTTTCCACCTTTCAGGATAGACCTCAGTCACAACAGTTAACTCGACGCTTCTTTCCGAGTTAACTCGTTGTTCCACATCTCACACATGTCTATCTTGGAATCATCCATATTCACTTGGAGTTTCATTTAGGATTACGTTAACTGATGGCATTATTCTAGTTAACTTGATTTCAGTAAGGATGCGCATGCTTGCACATTGTCCATTTAGATTAGATGTACCGGTTAACTGATGGTAGCTTTCCAATTAACTGTATAGTTTCCTTTATTAGGGTTTAGCAATAAAATCTTGCATGCATTGCAAGACTGTAGTTGACTCAACGTGATTTTAGGGTTGCCTACACCTTCAATGTCTATAAATAAGAGCTTTCAGCTCATTTGTAAATAACTTTTGCATGAGAGAGTAATATATGTTGTGTCGCCTTGCCTGTAATATTGTCTATTTTGTATCTTTACACAAGTATTTATTATGATGATGAATTGTTATGCCACTTGGATTTCATGCAGTTATTATGGTGAATGCTTATCTTAGTTAAATGGGGTTGCTATTTTGATCGTTATTGTATGCGTGTCTTGTCTATGCAATACACTGTCCTAGTTGCTTACTTTATGTTTTGTTTCTAATAAGCCTATTCAAATTAGCAAATTGTTGTGCCACCTTGCCCTCATGTTGTGAGTTTGTACTTAAAGCTTATCGTATATTTGTGTGTGTTAATAAACCTATTCAGCCAAGCAAATAGTTGTGCCACCTTGCCTTCATGTTGTGAAATTGTACTCAGTTTATCGTATGTTTGTTTGTTTTAATAAACTTCTTCCCATCCAAGCAAATAATTGTGCCACCTTGCCTTCACGTTGTGAATCTGTACCTGAAGTTTATCGTATAATCACATTCCTGCTCCGTTTCCTCATGCTTTGTTTTCTTGAGGAGATTGGATAGTTTAAAGCCTTTAGTTTTTAGTTTTAGTTAAAGACCTGCGAAACCAGAGAAAATCCTTAGCTGCAATGTCCTTGGTTTTCTTAACCTTGTGCCTCTTCTAGCTGAGTCAAAAAGATAGGACTTAGAATAGTTTACTTTTAGAACACATATCAGCAAAAGAGGGAGCGTCCCCTCCTAATTTGAAGAGCACTTATTACGCAGTGTGCATAGTTGACCGTACTAACTTATACTCCAGAGGTGTTAGTTATTATGCCAACAGAACTCTAGGGGACTATCTTGGACGAAAAAACAATGTTTATGGGAGTCTCTTTCTTTTTAATGTTACAGAGTGACACACACTCAGACATGATCTTATTTTTATTTTCTTCTAGGAAGCTTATCCTATTCTATATTAATCTCTGCATTCTAAGTGCATATTTCAATACCAGATTCATCTATGCCTGACGTTGCTTGTTAGCCTTTTCAATAAATTTGCTAGTTATGCAGTCAATATGTAAGAACATGCAACTTATATCATTTTATAGCTAAAATCGCTTGTCCAAATTTCTACCTTATCCTTACAAAAAATTGAATCTTCTAGTTCTTAGGGATAATCAATTACAAAAAATTCAATCTTCTAGTTCTTAGGGATATTCAAAATTTCAATGCATCAAGTTGTATTTTTTACTTTCTACACAGTTCCTTTACTCATGTAGGGTCACTATGAGTCTTTTAAGTAGGCACTCTTGGAGTGGTTAGATGTTCATTAAACTTTTGTATTTTTGTTTATCTATAAATTGCACCCAAATATATTGCTTATTATCATTCATTATTGGCAGAATAATATTTGTTTTGAATGCTTCTCTTGTGATTCCCCCTTTTGTTCTCAAATTTGATATAGTTTAGTTTTGATAGGCTATGTCTTTGTATTTTCTCCCTAGGAGATTTATCCATGGTCTCATAGTGGCAACAATCTTGCTGGGTCTTTATTCGGTTGTATATATTTGATGCAGCAGTAAGGACAGCCGTAAGTAATGTGTTGGTTATTTATTTTGACTTATTTGACATATTTTACACATTGCCTGTACCAATCCATGTATGTGCATGCTTGGAATATGCCAATGAGGCATAATGTCAAAATATATGCAAATATTACTTAGTGAAAAGGAAAGACTAAATAAATTGATGGCTCTGACAACATGCTGGGAAAGGAGTGATGTTCATAGTAGATGTGTGTGGATGCTAACATACCCGTATTATACAGTAAGTTAAGTGCAATACGTTTAGTTTCATTTGTTACATGCACTCAAGTGTTAGAAGGCATCCTTAATATTGGCAAGGAGGTAAGCGGTAAGATCTCACCAAGATGTCAAGTTCAGAGTAATGATGCATTGAATTAGGACCAATCCATCCAAAAACGTGTCTTGATAGATGTCAATATTGAAATGATCTCCAAATAATGATTCTGATCTTGATTCCTAAAATATCTTTAGAAATCCCTCAAAACTGAGGCAAGTGGAAATAGGTTGAGATTGCCCAAGACAAAAGGTGACTTGATATTGGCTAGTTGAGGTGGAGTCCGTTGAGATCATTTGGGGCAGCCTATTTTGATTTGTACAATACATATTGGCAGGGATACAGATAATCAAATAGGAATGTTGACACTCCTTAAGCTACTATAATAGTCCATGATAGAGGATTGCTGGAATTATGGGACACAAGGTAACTATGATTCTAATAAATGCACTGAAAAAAGAAAATTGTAGAGCTTGAGGACAAATGTTGGCATCTGTAATGTCCCCTTTTCAGTGATGACCTTGTTATGGACTGATAGCCTATTTCCGGAAATCTGTAGGCTACTCAGATGAGCAAAATAGGATTTCCAATGTTTCCTGCTTAGCTTGGCTTTTTGTGGTTTTGATGTAATCTTACTATTTTTAGCATTGGCTATTTTTAGTAAGTCTATTTTTGGCAGTATCTTCATCAGCAGTGTTGTTGATATCATTATCTAAATCATGGTAATCTCTTAGTTTCCAGTTTGGCGTTGGTTTTCTCTTTGGACTAAGTTTCATACTTAGCTAAAATTGTGTTTTGAAGTTGTACCCCACACCTAGCTTAATGACTTAAAGTTGTTTTTAAGTTGGGGCCATAAAGTTGATACATTTAATATTTTATTAAATGTTTATTTCTCATCAAAGTGGGATGACTTGAAGAGGAGAAAGAAGAATTTAATATTATATTTTAAAATGGTGCCTTTTTGAGATGGGCGTCCCTTTTGGGAAGATGAAGAGTTTTCTTTTGGGAGTTATAGATGATTCATCTCCTTTTGGTGAAACTTATTTATTGATAGCTTGCTCTTTCATTCTCATCTTGAAAATTTGAAAGTAAAGTTATGTTGCTGGTTTGAAATCCAGAACCTGGCTAAGGGGAAGCTTAGCATTTTGCAATCCATCCTTCGGGCTTGAAACTATGGCTTCCTAGGTGGGTCTTTGAGCCTGTACTTCACACTAGAGTGCAGATGGAGCTTTATTTTTATTTAACAGGTTGCTGCTGTATAACTTGTTATTGAGTTGCTGATTGGTTCATGGCTGAAGCGAATTTCTGATCATTGCTTCGCCACTGATTTTTCTATCATTCTGGGTACTGGCCCATGCTGTTCAATTGTGGAGGGTGCCCCTTTTTGGAAAGTTTCAGATTTTATCATTGAGTATTGAATTTTTAAGAGAAGGTCGACCCTCTTGGGAGGCCGTACCATCTCTTGGTGCTTGCATTGGAAAATGTGCCACCTATTGCTGCTGTTTTGGCTCGTTTCCTTCTTGAGGATTGGACGCCTATCTTCTAGCTGTCATTTGGCTATGGTTTGGGAGCATTCCGAGTTGATTTGGAAAAGATACGTCCATTTTGGTGAATTCACAACTTGCTGGTCTGATTTTCTATACTTTCTGTTTCTGATCAGATTAGTTAGTTTTTGTTATCATGCTGATTTGAGCTTCAATTCTTCATCAATTCATGTTGTAAAGAGTTAGAGGAACTGATAGTCTAACCATTGCTTGTTTTGAAAGCTTATCTTTGATATATTGCAACTATTTGTTATTTGTTTGTAAGCTGATTAGTAGTACTAACAACAATTGTTTACTTTGCTGCAATTTTAGTTTATTGTATTCCCCCCACGAAATAAGTGGTTGTGAGGATTTATATACCCCCCACTGAACAAGTGGAAGTGTGGTTACATGGCTGGCTTGCCGCCTTAAATAATTGTAATAATCTCACCCACTGAATAAGTGGAGTATTCCCACCGCTTGTGGATGGCTGCATCAGTAGAAGAAGTGTTATTTCAGTTTTATAATTAGCACTCCACCATATGTTAGCACGTCGCTTGCTAAAGGATCTTGTGTGCACATCCTTGGTGTTGAGTTTAGCTCTCTTTTTCAATTGTAATCAAGTCAATTATTGAGTTATTAGATCCTAGGGATCCTCTGACCATATGCCCACCCCTCCTCCTTAAGTGGTTTTAGGGCGCATTCTTGGTTAGAATTTAATTCAGCATTGTTTTGTTTTGGAGCTAATCTTAACGGGTGCATGATTGCATTGTATGTGAACTAAAAAATAAAAAAAAATTAAGGGGAACATTTCAGCACCCAAGAGGCAATCAAGTTTTGATATTCTTGACTAAGTTAGGTTCAATCGCATTAAGAGAAAAAGCAATCATGTGGTCAGTCAAGATGCAAATTATAGGATTTTCTTGTTTACCTTATTTTTTATGAATTGGTAATTGCTCCTTCATTTTATAGCCTTAGTCAAGGACTGTTATGGTAGCCTAGCATAGAAATGGACTGAAAATGTGTAGGTAAATTATTAATTAGCAATTACCCTAACCATGTACTAAAAATAATATTAAATAAAGAAAGAGAAAAGAAGATCGCAATGGATTTCACATATGATTAAGAGAGAATAAAGATTATATACTGATAACCAGAAATGACCAAAAGTAGGTCAAAGGGACTTGAAGAGTACAGTAGTTGTGATAGATAAATATCATATACGAGGGTAGAAAACATCTACAATTAAGAAATTGGTTAAAATCAAATCTTAAATAAAAGTAAACATAACAAAAGAGGTAAGTCTAAAGTGGTTACATCTTTGAACTTTGTTACTGGGTATTGTAAGAACTTTGGCCAAACCTGAACTAGTCTGCCCCAGGTTTTGATCCTGGTTTGGATCCTTCTTGGGTTTGCGCAAGGTCTTGTACCAAGGATTTGGATTTGGCTTGGGAGAGGACCCTGGGCGAACCTAGGGAGAATCCACTTGGGACCCAAACAAAACAATTTTTTAATAAAAAAAGATTAAAAAAACAAAACAAAAAAAACACTTAGTCTTGATTAAGGACGAGGGGCACAAGGCTCCTAGATAGTAGGAGTGGCACCAGTGCTGTTTGTTATTCCAATGAACTAGCTGATGACATTGATGCGCTTGAAGAAGAGCCATTTGATGATTTCTATTGACTTTACTTGTGCAAATGCACTGATATAAATCTTTTTGATTAACTTTGACGTTTGGCAATTGACAATGAATTATCAATTATCAGCCATTTTCTGTATTTAATTTTGCACATTTTGAACAAACAATGTATATTTCTATAAATTGTTAATATTTTATATATATTAAATGACTGAACCCAAACGTACTGAAACCTGGGGAAAGAAACTGGTGAACGACCAAATCTGAACCCAAACCCAAAAGACAGACCCAAAAACATGAAACGTAAGTATGAGTAATCATTCATGTGTTTGAGGGAGGGGTTAGCCATGTATCCAGCTACATGTTTATTCCTCTATCATACTTTGTAGTACACTCAAAGGTGGTTGTGCCGTTATGGTAAAAGGTTCATTAAACTCCTGATGAGTGCCTTATCCATGCCATCTTTTCTGCAGTTTAGATTAATATTTTTCATTTGATGAAGATGACTGAGATTTGAAGAGTGAAGGCTCGTGGCAACACAGATTCTGTCAGGCTGCTAGCATGAAATCATCTGGTTTTTATAAAAGCCTTTTGATGCGTTACATATTTTTGTGTCATCCAGTTCTTTATGTGCTGCTCGGTTGGTTTTTCCATGCCTTCAGCTGTGCTGCCTGCATGATTGAGGGCTTAGTGCAAGATCTTTGTTGAGGATCTAGGGGGTGGTGCTGGGTCTCTGTTTCTTGCACGTGCATTTTGAAGTTGAATGGTCTTCTGATGGGTTGTGAATCTGTGCTTGCAGGCTTCATGCCCCTGCTGGGCCCCTGCGCTCAGGACTGCTTATTCATTTCACATATGGGATGGGGATCCGTGTTTGTGGTCCTACTGCTGGGCCTGGTTATTGCCTAGATCAGGTTGGTGGTCTGCTTGAAACTTTAAATTAAACTATTTTAAAAAAAAGTAATTAGAAAAGTAGAGGAAAGACATATTTGATATTTCCCATATGCGCTGACCTCCCATTGGCTGCAAATCTCACTTCCTCTTTCTCTTCTTTCTTCCTTGCTTTTCCTGTCTCTTCTTGTTTCACTTTTGCAAAATAAAATGGGTTTAGAAGTTGGATGCGTTGAATAGTGATAGGGGCTCCAGCATAGGATTAGATCATGTTCATTTTTTTGGGGGTGCGTTGTCTTTTCTTTAAAAGACAGATCTGAATTCTCTTGTTTGGGGATGACCCCCTTTATTTTCAGTTTGGGGGAGAGCCAAGGGTTGTTTTTTTCCTTGTTTCTTCATCTCAAGAGCATCTTAGAAATCATGCTCAGGTGGGAAATGCATCCCTATGGTGCACTGGAAAGATGAAAAGTAAAAAAAAAATGATTCTAGGACCTAGGGTTATTGAAAAAAACTTGGCTTCTAAAGTTAATGTAAAAACAAAAAGATTAGGGTTGGTTTTAAATTTGAAAATCTAAAAAACAAAAAACAAGTACAATCATTACCTCCTATGGGATGGTTGAATTTGAAAGAATTAATCTTCTATCAGCGATTTGATCTGATAACCAAAACGCACTGTGCCTTCGTAAGGGTGGGTGTACTTTACAGATTGTTATAGTTGATCATTGCATGTGCTCAGAATTTTTTAGCCTTCCTATGCTTTGACATCTCCAAGAGATTGAAAGGATTAATGGCTGATACAAATTTTTGGCAGCTTTTTTGAATTGGAAAATACTTTAAAACCACACATTTAAGTTCATTATTTGAATCAACCAAGATTTTGTTTGATAAAAATTGCAAGTTTAGTTGGATAATACGTGGGTTTGACTGCTGTGATGTGCAGTGGGTCAAACTGCATGAGGAAATGACTGCTTGACGACTAAATGTGGTTGCTTATATGATTTCCTTGAGTAATGTTACAATGCTGTTGATTAAGAGACCAATGTTATTAGAAAATTTTTGAGCAGAATTTCTACCATAATGGTTACAGTTCTGATTCTGTATGATGGCAAAACATAGTGATACACTATTACTAACAAAGTTATGAAAGACTTGACTGTTATATATCTTTTTGGATTCAAGTATTCAAGGTTTTTTTTGTTGTTTTCTTTGGTGGCTCCAATATGATACAGGGGGGTTTTCAGGTCCAAGAAGCCATGTGTGGTTGCAGTTCCTCATTTCATTTTGCATTCTGTCTAAAACTCTTTTTTGTCCGAAGACAATGGCATGGGTGATCTGAATTGGGTAGAAAATTTTGTTTCTTAATCATGCTGGCAGCTTGTAGCAGGAGACAGCTTTCTTGATATAGAATGGAGCTTCCTCCAGATAGTTGTTTGGTTTATTTTGCTTGAAAGAGGATTCAAGAAGGATCTGCGTGATTGGCACTTGGCCTAAAATGTTCTACATTAAACATGTAGAGTTGCATTGTCCTTTTTGCCTCATTGGTTTTATAAGAGGTTAAAGATTGAAGGTGAGAGCAAAGCATTTTTTGAGAGAAGAGTTCTGAATTTTGGCTTTTGATTGCTGATTTTAAGTGGCTGACAGTACGAGGAGGGAAAGCAATAATAAAAAATATACACTTTTTGTAAATGGATTTATTGCTTTATTACTTTTATTTTGTTTTGTGATCCAAACATGCTTTAAGTAAACAAGGATACACCTAGGTGAGTGCATTCAGTTTTTCTTTTCTTTGTAGGTTTGGCATTCCTTAACCTCAGGTATACTAAGGAACAAAAAACTTAAAAAAGATTTGCATTCTATGATTTACTTGTATAGAAATATGTAGAATGAAAGACGTTTTTGATTTGAGTTGAAGCTTTTATTGATAATTAGGATATTGTCATAGTCTTTTGTAGGTTTCATTGGTTCCCATTGATCAACATTTTTGACCCTTTCAATAAAGTTACTATGTATGACAGTTTGAAAAGTGTTGATATTTGTATTCTATATATGATTATCACTTGTTGTTTAACAATCTCAACATTAAATACCTCTTATCCTTTTTTAATTTGTTTACAAACTACTTTTTGCTGCAGTGTTTTATAGAAGTGGCCATGTTTCAATTTCTGTATGTAATGAAGAGTAAATATCAGATGTTTTAGTCAACAAGATTCAATTCCCATTTTTGCAAACTTTTCTTTCCTTTGTTGACTTGCTTGACTTTAACAAATGTGAGAGGGCTCATCTATAATGTCCCCTTTTTCTGTGTAATGAGAGATTATGAGGGAATACAGATTAAATTAAATTATTTATAAAGTTGTCTATTTAAAATTAATCTAAGGATAACTTTATTAGTATATAATTTAATTAAAGTGACTAATATTAAATATGGTGGTAAATTATTAAATAGTCACTTTGGGAAAAAGCAAAATATAATAATAAAAAATTAGAAGGTGGTGAAAAGGAATTCATAATGATCTTTGGAAAATTATTACAAGGAAGGAAATTGGAGAGCTTGTATTACAGGTTCAAAGAAGCTTGAGGACGAAAATCCATGAGTTTTAGGGTGGATTTGGATGAAACCTCAACTCCATCAGATGGCGGACTCACTTAGGATTCACGCTATGCTTCAATGACCAGTTGATTGACTGTGGGAAATTTGTGAAGTCTTTGAAAAAGACATTTCAAATTCATGGTTTGATTTTAGGATTAATAGTTTCTTATCAGAATTTCTTCAATTATAATGAATGCAAATAAAGAAGCCATGGTTAAGATGTGACAAGAATTAATTCTAGAGGTATATAATATTTTTGATAATTGAAGCAAATACTATTGGTAGCCGTACGATTCCTATGTCTACTCTAGAGGAATCGACTCCTATTACCGATGTCTAAGAGTCACACGCAACCCACCCAACAATGAAATTGTTTAGTTATGCTGCTCAAAAGGATGTTGAATTATCTTTGGAAGCCAAGGAATGATGTGGCACTGCCAGTTAGACAAACACATCTGCCAACCCTCATATAAGACAAACAGAAGAGTCACGGTTATATGCCACTATAATATAGCGTTGAAGCTTTCATAAAGGGGTGATTCAAATGGGTAGTCGTGGATGGTGATATATTTATTCTAGTCGCAGATTAGATGCAAAGCGCCATATTCCTGAAGGTGACGTGGCAGGGAGGAGACGACTCCAGGAATAGTCAAGGAATATTGGATGCATAAGTTGGTTCGAAGCTAATGAAGGTGGAGATTATTGTGCAAAAAGCGCTGCCACTCTACAAGTATTAATACCACCACATACACATGCGACTCATATGGAAGGAATTAAGGAGTTGGGTGTAGTTCATTTTGGAGTCGCTGCTATAGGATAAGGGGAGCGAAAAAGCTACCGCCAAACGTCATAAAGAGTGGGAGTTGTTATAAGAAGTGGTCGACCAAAGATAATTGCGTCTCTTCCTTGAGTCGTTGCATTCGACCAAATGAATTGTTATTGGTTTTGAACTTGTCAGGTGTGTTGTTATTAGTATCCAAGGATGGCGATAGTGTTCCAACTCTTAATACAAACCAATCTTTGGTACATGAGTGGCACAATTGGTATTCCAATCGAGTGGTGATAAAGAAATACAAACCTCATTTCCTGAAATATACTCTCTCAAAATTTTTTGATTTTCAATAGCAAATACAATGTAACCACACACCTGTTAAGGTTAGCTTAAAACCAAAACGTTGCAGAAAGAACTCTAACCAAGAATGCGCCCTAAAACCACTTAAGGAGGAGGGGCGGGCATATGGTCAGAGGATCCCTACGATCTATTGATTCAATAATTGAAATGGTTACAACTGAAAGAGAGAGAATTTAAACTCAATACCAAGAATGTGCACACAAGATCCTTTAGAAGGCGAGGTGCTAACATATGGTGGAGTGCTAAATACTGAAGTGAAATGAATTAGGTGGATAACCAGCCATAAGAGGAATTACAAATAACAATTCATCCGTTGTGGCGGGCATCCACTCAAGAGTGAGAATTCTCCACTTTCAGTGGGTAAGATGAGAGAAGTAAACTGAGTTCTTTTTCCACACTGGCGGTAAACCATCCAGGGGTTACAAAGGTTTGAATCTATAACACAAGTAAATGCAGAAAGATAAATGACTGAAATAGTACTACTATTCTCAGCCTTACAATGTAAAAGTTCTGCAAATGACAATGTTTTACAATTGAACATTCAGAGCAAATATTAAGGAGTGATTTCACTAACTTCAAATCTTTCCAATTACAAGATTTATAATTCAAATCAGAAGTATCACAAATCTGATAAAATAAACCAGCAAGCTGCAATTTCCAACCAGCAGATATGATTCACCAAAAAATGCTCAAATTTCTTACCACACTTTACCAAATTTCAATGAGTCTGTGAAATCTTCAATCCAAATGCTAGGCAATCAGCTTCAAGCCAAATTTTGACCAAGAACATAGCCTTGACAAATAGCTCGAATCCCAAAGCATGACTCATGAGAATGGTAAGGCCTTGAAGAAGTATGACCTTCTCTAGAAAAATCAGAACTTCAAAATAAATTCCCATCTTTTGCAAGAAGGTTCGCCCAGGCCTTAGTAATGCATTGCTTCAATACCCAGAAGCCCATAAAGTCTGTACAAAAAGCTGTAAATAGAAATGTCCTTCAGCCATGAAAGGACCAACAAACACTAATTCTAGAAATAACATCAATTTCTCCAACAATGAAGCTCAATATGTACTTCTGAATGAAGCACACTCTCAATCCATCATCTAGGGAACCATAGTTTCAGGCCCGAAGAGTGGAATAGAATTGCTAAGCTTTCCCTTAGCCGGATTCTAGATTTCAAGCCAGCAACATAACTTTGCTTTCCAAAACATAACATAATCAACTCTCCACAATGCAGCAATATATAAGTTTCAATGGGAAAATGAAACACTCTAAATTCCAAGAAGTCGAATCACTTCAACTTCCCAAGGGACGCCACCTTTAACCATTCACTTTATTGTGAAATAATAAAACATTATTCCCCTTCCCTTTAGGCGTCCATTTCAATTTGCAACAATAAAGAATTTATTAAATCATTTAATGCTCAACATGAACCCTTAATGTCCCCTCTTTAAAACAACATGAAGTTATCACTCCTAGGCGTGGGGGTACAACTTAAAAAACATGAAATTGACTAAGTATAACACTTAGTCCAAGGAGATAACCAAAACCAATGCCAATACTAAAACTGAAGGATTACCACAAATAGCATGATGACCTGAGTTGAACTGCAGATGATGATACTACCAAAATTAGACTTACTGAAAATAGCCACTGCCAAAAATAGTAAGTGTTTCCAAATATCTTTTAAGCACAAACCGGGCAACCATCACGACTTACTATAAATAGTAAGTGCCCGGAAAGGATGTCAGATTCAGATGCATGTAACACCACCCTGGAGATCTCTGAAAACCCAGAAAAACCCTGAAACCTTTCCTGCATGCAAGGTATCAGTCAAAATTGTATGTCATTATTTTAACATGCATGTTACCTCATCCTGAAGCTCTTCAAAAACCCAGAAAGCTCCACTAGACATGCGTCAGAAAAACACACATGCAAGCCCTCAAAATTGCATCTGAAACCTCCTATAAAATAGGAAACCCTAATTTCCCATTCTGCTTAGCCTATGAGTTTCCGGAAATAGGCTAAATCCAATTGTAGAGCGTAGGGCTAAATCGGGGACATTACATTTCCAGCTTTGAACATTATTGGAAGTCAATTGCAATCACCTATCAATCAAGGCATGAGTTTGCTAAGGAACCTGTAGTTGCTACAACAACTTTAAAGGTTAGAAATTTCATTGCATCTATATCTTCTAAAAATCTGATCTGTAATAGTTGATAAGAGAATGAATATGCCATATTTAAGTGGAAGTTGAATTAATGTTTGCTATAATGATGAAGAGGAATGTTAGACAATGAGTTATAGTTGATTTTACATATCAATTATCACATTTAAACAAGTGATTTCCATTAAAAGTAAACTTAGAATTACTAGGAAGTCCAACAGTGCAAAGTGTTTGACGAAATGTCAACACACTAAATTTGAAGGTTGAGAGTGGAAATTGAGAATTTGAGGGAGAGTTCTTACATCATCATCCTTTTTTAAATTTTTTTTTCTAAAATTGATATAATTCCTTGTTATAAACTTCCTTTCTTAGATCATCTTTCAAAGAGCCCTTTCAAATCCATTATGAGGTAAATATTTTACACATTCGCGATCTTGACTATTCCGGCATTACTTTTCATCATATATAAAAAAAAGCACTTTATGGAATTGGCTAATTCCATTCTTGTTGTTCTTGAAATTTTTTCCACCAATTACATGGATCTTCCTTTGTTTGAAAGATTTGGTAGGTAATTATCAACATCAAGAGCCATTAGTAACATTGAGCAACATTAGCAAACTCAAGTAAATGTAGGATGTAGTAGGATATTCATCAAGACATTAAGGATTATTGAAATAAAAAGTATCTATATTGGAAACCCAAGGCAATAATTGATTGTGTCGAAGGAATACATCATTTGACCCTTCAAGGACAAGAAACAATCTTTATTTACTAATATGTAGTGCGATCTCCAATAAGCTATATTGCAAACCTAGAATGTGTTATGAGACTTTCCTTTGACATTGAACACTATTTTAGAGACTAAAACTATTCCCTATGATATGACTCAAAAAGAGTCTACCACGATGTAAGAGCCTCCTCATCCTCTAAATAGACTATGGCAAATTGTGAAACAAAAGAATCCAAGTTAGCACACTCAAGGTTACATCTCGGTACCTTATTGCCCTTTGTACTCGTCTTGCTTATTTTATAGGAGGTGCAAGTTGGAATGCACATAGACCAACTTTTATAGTTTTGCAGCCTATTGATTGCCCTTAACTGAGTGGATAAAGGAGTATGTGCTCCAATTTTGTTCAGTTGAAGAGCTTGCAACCTCTTGAGATTGGAGACAAAGTCAATACAACATTTGCACTTATAAAACATAATATATAGCTGTTAAAGAAAAGTAAGAAAGTTGAAAAATAAAAAATGCATCCTTATTTGTAGAGGCTATAGATAAACATAGCCTTGGGCGTGGAGCTACTGCCATGTATAACCATCCTTAAACTCGTCTTGAAGAGTGCAAAGATTGAGATTCCTTGAAGTTATAAAACTTCAAAACTCACCCATGACTCTATTTCTAGATCTTAGAAGAGCCTAGTGAATGCTGCCTTTTACTCATCACTAACTTCAACATTTATATATGGTGACACCCTCTTGGGCAAATAAATTATCCTTGTGTTATAATATATGGGTGACAAAGCAAATGCTAAGAGATGCAAAGGTGCAGTCATCTTGTTCCAACAATCAATGATAATTGTTTGCACCCATTTGAAAAAGTGTATTTGTGGGGTAATTCTTCATAGCTGTATTATGCCCTCTATATTTGTATCATGGAGTCCATGTCATCATATATGTTGCACACACAAAGTCAATTCATATCAATAAACTTAATGGTACTCATGATGGGCTTGGTGAAATTCAAAATGTAACCAACATGAGCTCACCAATCATCAACTAGGACCAATGCTTTGACCTTTTGGACTCTTGCTGAATTTGATTGGCTCCAAACACTTAAAAGGTTATTGATGACTATGGTGCTCAATGCCTCTCACGCCTTCAAAAGTCGTCTCAAGAAGATTGTGTGTAATGTGAATCGAGTCTAAACAACCTAATATTGTGTAAAAATAATTAAAACAAAATTTAAAAGTAGAGTACATGATTAAAATTTATAGGAAACATAAAATAAATAAATAAAATTAATTATTGAAATTTCATAAACTTGCCTTCAACTTCCCCAACTTGGAGGACTTGAATATGGCTTGTGACATATCAAGATTTGTCACAAACATATGAATTTCGTTAGCCCTAGTGTAAATTTCTTAAGTTCACTTGATGTCATGCCTTGCCAAAGACAATAGGCTGCTGACTTCGCATGACTTCAAAGGGTGAGAATAATCGCAGAAATAAAGGAATTAAAGCCGCTTCCACAAAGACTTAAGTAAATAATAATAGAGGTGACGCCAATGAAGGAGATGCTAGTATAAAATAATAGAATTAAGATTAAACTAAAAGCTTATGCCAATGATTAGATTAGAAGGGGTGTGACTCCTTCCAATGTGAAAGGTTGTGACTCCCTCATATTTGAGATACAAAGGGAGGATCATTTTATTGTGAAGAGATCATCAATCAGCCAACAAGAAATTAATCATTCAAGCATTTTCTCATCAAACCATCAAGAAATATCAATCAACAAAGATCAGTCAAGCAAACAGAAATAAATCTATCAATACATCAAGCAAGCAGTCTTGAATTTGAGGAAGTGTGTTGCAAATAGGGAGGATGAAAACCCTTCCAAATTCATGAGAGATTAAGGACGAAAACCCTTATTTCTCTTATCAAGTTTGGACGAAAACCTAAATCTTGATCAAGGACGAAAACCCTCCAAGGTGGACTAAGAGTTTTAAGGACAAAAACCCTTGAATACTCTTGGCAAGTTAAGGACGAAAACCCTTGATATTGCCATTGCTGAGTTAGGAATGAAACCTCTGATTCAACAGATTTGAAAGCATCTCCAAAGAATTCAAGATATGATTGATTTTAAGAATTATGCTATGACTTATTGATCTGAATATTATAATAAATTCATAATTTTTGACAAAGCTATTATCATTTTGAGTAAGGATTATCGTTTTAAGGCAAAAATCAAGAATATCCTAATGAGGGACATTACACTTGATCTGTGAGCCCATCTTTAGCATTGCCAAGTTGAGTAAGTGGACTACACATGGTGTTCAAAGAATGTGTCCGTATCTTGCCTTTACTGATAAACTTGCTACTTCACAATTTTTAGTGTTGTCTGCTATGACTTGGACAACATTTTGAGCACCTACCATCTTAATCACCTTTATGAAGATGTTTGCAATTAAATTTGCCTTCAAAAATATTGCCCTTTTAGAGCACACTTGAATGACATTATTAAGGGCCTATTTTTGCAATCTTTCCATCCATTAGCAATGATGGTCACTCTTGTTTCGATCCATGAATCCTTGATTGGCTGTAATGATGTCTCTACAAAACTTTTTTTGTTTGCCAATAAGGTGGTGGACACCTTTTTGTACCCAAGACTTATATAACTTGTATGTGTCTAACTATTTGTAGTCACCATTTTGTGCATATAGGATGATCTCACATGGTTGAAAAGAAGCCCATTGGTGTAAATGCAACATACAATGTGCTCATCTGCAATGTCCCTATTCTCATTTTGAAGTGGCTTTGCTAATGGGCTTGTTTTGTAGGAAACAAAGGGGCCATCATCTTCTTGGGAAGATGGTGTTGCAATGAAAGGATGCGTGGCACAGCTACTATTGGAGAAGTAGAAGATGACTTTGTTGGTGGTTTGTGTGATTCCTTTTTGGTTGAAGGATGGGATTTTAATTTTTCTCCCTTAGTTGCACTATTTGCTTCTTGCTCTTTGGTTTAAGAGAGAATTTGTTCCTTTGACAACCTATGCTTGTTTAGTCGTGGACACATTCTTAATCCTTGGTTGGCCTTTACACACAAGTGAGTTTTCACTTGATTGTACGAGCTCTTACACTTGTTATGGCACTGACTACAATGCCAAAGATAACCTCCACCTCCAACAAACTGCTCAATCATCGTGAGAGTCCTTTCTGTCCTCAAGGTCATTAAACTAGAACTAGCAGCTATTATAAACTATATAGATATCGCACCTACTTGTTTAAAGTAAACAAACACTAGGAAAATTAGAAAAATGTAACTCTAGGCTAGGTCAACATAGAAAAAATAAAAAAAAATACAATGAGAAAAAACAATATAACCGTACGATATGTTAAAAAGTGAACAACAATTTAGGAAACAAAATAAATGTTTGAAAAAATCAAAAGGGAGCTTGGAAGTAAATTTTAAAAATTTACAAAAATATTAAAAATTTGCAAAAATATTAAAAACACTTTAAACGAAGTTGGAATGGGAAATTTGGAGTGATAGGTATTTGTCTTTGTGGGTTAAGTTTCTAGGTTTTCTTTTTATGTTCCAGGGTTTTTTCTTTTTAAAAATGTGTTCTCTAAAAACCTTTTTTTTTTGTAGCCTATTGCATGTGGGTTTGTTTGAGTACTACCTAAATTACCGTAGCGTATGATTTGGTCAGCTTGAATACACTTGAGTATGTCTTCAAGTTGCTTGGGATGGGCTTGGGGTGGACCAGAGGGGAACTTGTCACTAGAATCATGCCCAATCCTATTTCAATTGAGTATAGGTGCCAAGATTGCCAAACATGACAACATAACTTATAACCAAGGGTCCATGAACATGCCTACCTAGCCCCAAGCTTGGTGTTCCAAAAATCCTAGGGATTATTCTCCCTCTATCCTTGACCCCTAAGCCTCAATAAGGAGGCGCCCCTAGGATGCCCCCATTTAGTGGGAATCTCCCAAGGTCATCTCCCTTTTGGGGGATGTTTGACACCATCCTTGGGATGGCGTGGGGGTCACCTAGGTTTTCATTGACTATCCTTGAGACATAGGGGTCCAACAGTCCAAAAAAACTAGTTAAATAAATTTAAATAACACAATTTTTTTAAATGATCAAATCTTTGGCATGCATCTTGCTATATAAAAGAAAGAATATAGACACAAGGGAATTGCAAGTTAGAAGCAAGGAATAAATTATAAAACCACACAACCATCAATGAGAGTTGGGGACTTGTTGAATGGAAAACAAACTTGTGATCTCATCTTATTGGGGCTCAAAGGTTTATTTGAATGGTAGATAAGAGTCTTGTTCTAGATGGAGTTCAAACCAATGCTAAACTACTAGTCCAAGTGAGTTAAATTCTCCTATATTGTAATTTAATCCATCTCAGACTGATATTGTATTGGTTCATGCTTATATTTTTAGTAGATATATTTAAATGTTCAGTTTTTAAAATTGCAGCTTCTATCATGTAGGTGGTTTTTTCACTGTGTCAAATTATGTGATCATCACCTAGCTACAATGAGTGCTAAGTGGGCGATTCATGCTTATGAGAGATGTGTTTGAAATATAGGTCAATGAGTTTGACTCAAAAACTACGCAATTGAAGTTCGATAAAAAAATTGCACAATTGTAGCTTCTTTTAGTTTGTCTATGCTATTTTTCTGTACTTTTAATTTATTTGTATTTAGAAATTCAATTATTAATTTTATATACTATTTCAATAGCCTTTCTCCTATTCGGATGTGAATTCCAACATTTCATTTTCAGACGTTTCATCTCCCTTGTTCTTCAAATCCAAAGAGGGAAGGTTTTGGATGCTACATCTTCATTGACAAGTCTTGTATAGATTGGTGATGGATGCTTAGTCTCGAGATGGATCATTAGTATGTTCTATCAGCTAAGGAGTATGTTCTATCAGAAGAAATCACAAATGAGAGTGATGTGTTCAAACAAAAGGTGAGTGTAAATCAGCCATAGGTGCAAGTTCATCCATAGATACAACCACAAGTTCAGCCTCCAAATTTCCATGGTAATGAAGAACAAGATCATCCCACTAGTACTTTTGAGGAGGGTACTGCACGGGAACTAATTCCTTAGGTTAGAAGATGTACTAGAGAGCGTATGCCATCAACAAGGTATAGAGATTTCCTTCAACACTTATTACTTTTTGATGAATTTGAACTTGTTATGATTGAAGAAGCATGTGTAGAAAAAGATAGAAAACAGTGGATGGAGGCTATGAGAGATGAGATGGGATCTTTGATGGCCAATTATACATGGGATTTAGTTCCTCTTCCATCCAACATAAAAGCATTGCAAAGCAAATGGGTATATAGGTTGAAGGTAGAAGAAGGTGGGAAGAAGAGATACAAGGCCAAATTGGTGATCAAAGGTTATGCTCAACAAAAGGGCATTGCTTTCATAGAGATTTTTTTACCAATTGTAAAAATGACCTCTATTAGAGCAGTATTGGGTTTAGTAGTTGTTCATGATCTAGAATTGGAGCAGCTTGACATCAAGTCAACTTTTCTACATGGTGACTTGGAGGAAGAGTTGTACATGAAGCAACTAGAAGGCTTTGAGGAAAAAGGTAAATAGGCTCTAATTTATAAACTGAATCAAAGTTTGTATGAGTTAAAACAAGCTCCAACACAATGGTATTTAAAATTTGATTCATTTATGGTTGAGAAATTTTTTTCTAGAAGTGAATTTGACCAATGTGTTTATTATAAGACTTTAGATAATGGTGAATTTGTATTGTTCTTATTGTATGTTGATGATATGCTAGTGACATGAACTAGCATGGCTGTAGTGAACAAGTTCAAACAACAATTGGCTAAAAATTTTCAATGAAGAATTTGGGTGTTGCAAAATAAATCCTTAGAATGACAATTATTAGAGAGAGGAAGAAAAGGGAGTTAAAATTATCACAGGAGAAATATATTGAAAAAGGTACTGAATATGTTTAGCATGAAGGATGCTAAGGCAGTGAGCACACCTCTAGTGGATGATTTCAAATTAGCTTATGAAATGTCCCAAGACACTTGAAGAAAAACAATACATGGCAAGAGTGCCTTACTCCTTTGTAGTTGGGAGCCTTATGTATGCAATGGTCTGCACAAGACTAGACATTGTTTAAGTAGTGGGAGTGGTCAGTAGGTATATGAGCAATCCAAGAAGAATTCATTAGCATGCAATAAAATGGATTTTGAGATATCTGAAGGGCACATCAAATCATGTATTGAGATTCAGAGGAGCAAATGCACAATTGCAAGGATATATTGACTTAGACATGGTTGGTGACTTAGATTGAAGGTGATCTACAATAGGGTATGTGTACACATTTGTAGGAGCAGTGGTTAGCTGGATTTCTAGGTTGTAGAAGGTGGTGGCCCTTTCCATTACGAAATCCGAGTATATTGCAATCACAAAAGGAGCTAAGGAGATGTTCTAGTTGCAGTGGCTATTATTTGAATTGGGTAGTAAACAACAAGACTTTGTATTGTATAGTGACAGAAAAACTGCAATACATTTGGCAAAAAATGCAGTTTTTCATTCATTCATGAAGCAGATAGAGCTTCAATATCACTTTATTTGAAGTGTTCATGAATAGGGTAAGCTAAAGTTGGAGAAGATACATACTAGCCTAAATCCTGCAGATGTATTTACTAAGGTTCTTTCAAAAGAGAAGTTGGAGTTTTGTAGAGCTTCTCTTAGTTTGGTAAACATGTGACAATAGGCCATAAAAAGTTAGTGACATCTTTGAGCATGGTTATTCGCAACATGGATCGGACTTCAAGTGGGAGATTGTTTGGATGCCAAGCCAGACATTTCAATTTTTGATGTTTCATCTCCCTCATAGTTCCACCGAGTTTTGGGGACGGGGACGGGGGGATGACAGGGGACGGGTTTAAGGGGCGCGGGGGCAGGGGGCCTAAGTTTGGGGGCGGCGGCGGCGGGGCGTGTAATGTCCCTTTCTAGGCTTACCATAATTCTTGCCCTGATTTTATGAAGATATCTTTTATGATGGTTTAGTGTTCAAACTATGTTCTTTTTCTCCTTTTCTTGATCAATCATAAGATAAAAAAACATTCATAAATCTATTCATTTTTATATCAAATATCACAATTACTTATAAGGTTTAATAATTGCAACAAGCATCATTAGTGCATAATTGTATAATTATATATTTATATATATATATATAAAATTATTCTTTTACTTATATCCATTAGTATTCATATATATATGTTTATATAATTATTCTTTCCTTATTCATATATATACTCTTTATTCATTGCATGTTATTCATTATAAAATTTATCTATATCTATGCATATATACTTGTATGCCTATTAGATAATATATATATATATATATATATATATATATATATATATATATTAAATGACTATATTCCAATGCATAAAAATCATTGTTGCTGCTGTTTTGAATTGCAGATCATATTTATCCATGTCTTTTTTTTGCCCTCTTCCTTATTTTCCTCCCTTCTATTTATACCATTCAAGGTAGGTGACTCATGGGGGGAATGTATTGTTTGGTGAAAGAGGTGACTTTTCACAAAATATATCCCTTTGTTAGATTTAATTGCTGCCTTTTAAAGCATAGTTACGAGACTCAGACTCGGCTCGGACTCGGCGAGGGTGACTCGACTCGGGGACTCGAGGCTCAGACTCGGCAAAATGAAAAACAGTTGAAAAAACCCTAGAAATTTAGAGATTTTTAAGGATTTAAAACTTGTTTCAAGCACCCTTTATTGAATACAACACAAATAAAAGCAAATTTGATCACATACACAAGTATACAACGATCACATAAGTATAAAGTACACAAATTGTAGTTGCGTTGCTGAAGTAAATAGCATACTTAGATATATAAAATTAGTCAAATGTATACAAAACTCATGGAATATGAAATCCATAACATCAAATGTTCCATACAAATATGAAATATCAAAACAATAGCTATAAGTCTATGACTCTATGGCATAGTGGAGCCAGCATCCTTCCTACGAAGGCGTCTAAGGGTCCTGGATGATGTTGTAGTTGCAGCCATAGTCTCTGCCTGTGTCTGACTCTCCATGCCACTCTCACCAACAACAGCTATGTCTCCTCGTGCTCTAGCCTTCTCCTCAGCCATGGCTACAACCTCAGCCTCTCTCTCTGCCTGGTCCACCCAATCAAGGTCCTTGTCACTAAAGACTGCATCTGTAGCCTCAGTGATCCACTCAGACTGTGGATCAACCTCCTCTAGATTGATCGGGGTGTTGTTGTGGTCAAAAAGCTTCCTGTATTTGAGCTGAAGGTTGTAATGAACATATACCAAGTCATTCATCCTCTCCACTGTCAATCTATTGCGCTTCTTGGAGTGTGTGCTCAAACATACTCCAATTGCGCTCACAACTAGATGAACTGCATGGCTGGCTCAATATACGAATGGCAATATTTTGTAGGTTCGGTGTATCAAAACCAAACATCTCCCGCCATCTATCTGAGATGAGAAAAAGAAACAAAATCAATTTCATTTCAAGTTTCAAGTTCAAGTTCAACATTTAATAATAAATTATAATATAAAAAGATGAAAATTATGCTTTTAAATGTATTTTTACCTGGCAGTAATGTTGTCCTACTGTCTTTGCACATTTGATGTGCAAAGAAGTCTCCTTGTGCCTTAGTGAAAGCATCTATCCCGTGCACTATCTGTGTAGTAACAACGGGCAACATCCGCTCTATTGTTGAGTAGAGCCCACTAAGAATTTCTCTATCTACACGGAAATCACGACGGAATTGGAAGGCCGGATTTAGGAAACATGCGGCTGCATGGATGGGCCTATGAAGTTGGTTTTGCCATTTCCTATCAATGATATCCCAAATGGGACGATACTTCTCCTCAACTCCATAGACTGATCTAATGGCCTCTTTGGCCCTATCCATGCCCTCATATATGTAGCCCATTGCGGGCTTCTCCCCATCTGCAACTCGTAGGAGAACTAGCAAGGGCTCAAAAAAATGCAAAGTGCAAACATGTTTCACAAATAAGTGTGAACGAAAATAAACAAATAAAAGTAAGATATGATTAAAAATTAAAACATAATAAATAATTAAATTTTACTTTCACAATCTCCTTCGCTGGTGTCCAAAACCCTTGCTCATCAAAAATGCAATCAGCCACAACAATCCTTGCAGTGCTTGTAGAAAAGGATGAGGAAGACCACTCCTCACCAACAAACATGCGCCTTAAAGCTGCCTTTAACCGAATCAAGGATTGCAATGTGATAAAATTTGTTGCAAACCTAGTGATGCCAGGATGAGACAACTCCCTCAACCCTGTGTATTGCCTCATAAGGTTAAGCACCCATATGTGATTGTATACAAATTTGCAAATGTTTTTTGCTGCATCCACACATGTTTTGATCCATGGGAACTTGCCAAGATCCTCCATCATGAGGTCAATGCAATGGGCGGCACATGGAGTCCAAAATATAGTAGGGTGCCTTTCCATCAATAATCACCAGCAGCAACATAATTTGCTGCATTATCTGTCACCACTTGCACTACATTCTCTTCCCCCACATCAACTATCGCCTCCTCTATAGCCTCACACAGGTATGTGGCATTTTTGAATTGGACAGAAGCATCAATGGACTTCATGAAGACGGTGTCACCTGAAAAATAAGCAAAACCAATTATTCAATAAGTTAAAAAACATAAATCGGCCATATTAAATTATTAATCACTAAATCAAATTCAAATTTCAATGCATTGAGGGAAGTACAATTACCTCCGGAGTGTTGATGTGTGTTTTGTGACACACACGAACACTCTAGAATAAAGTGTCCTTAGACGCTCTATCCTCTCTTGATAAAAATCACCTTTCGTGCTAAGATTGCGAGATAGGTCACAAGGCAATTCCAATGTTCCAAAGTTGGGGTGCGGATAGGCTCTGTGGTAGTATGAGGTTTGCTGGTAACCCAAGGGGGCATAATACTTCAGTAGTTTACTTTGGAAGCAAGGGTTTGAATGCAGTGTTGTATCTTTTTAGATTTTCTGATTTTGGATTAAAAAAATGAAAAAAAGAAAGGGATGAGAAATCCTATGCTAATCCTAAGGAACTAGGAGACGGTAACGATCAAATGCAACTTAAAGGAAACCATGCTTTGATTCGTCTCGAAAAATGACAACTACACGAAAGCAGGTGCAATCTTCTGGGATTTATGCTTGAGATTTTTCACTTATAAATAACACCATCAATTCGAACAATATTATTTAAAGTAAACGTTTTAAAAGCATTTATATCAAGAGCTCAGTCTAACTTTGCACATCAAATGAAAAGCATCCATTTGAAAAAAGAATGAGCTAAGTTACTTTCAATCCTCACCATCAATCTTTTGCTCCACTAACAAATAAATTTTAATCTATAACAATCCTACGAGAAAGAGCAAATATGCAACCATGCTCCCATTTGACAATAAAGGTTTCAAAGCAACTCATGCAATTATGAATTTTATTATCTCAATGGTTTTCACAACAATTTCATACAACTCTTCTCTTACTTCTAAAAGAAACTAATTCTAACTCAAAAAAATCTAATCTCTAATCCTCTGATAACAATTTTTCTGATTTCTTCCGATCGTTTGAAATGAAAAAGAAAGGGTACTTATAGAATTCCCCGATACAATGAATGGCCGAGATTGAAACAAAATCAAGGGCCCAGATTCAAACAAGAAAACCCTAATTAGGGTTGCCAAAATATCGATCAGTTAACTGACAGATGAGTCACCCACTGGCGGTTGTATCCCTATCCACTCATGCAATGCTTCGTTCGACGAACCTAGACATAATGGCGCCAATCTCCTCGATGGTAATGTCTGGCAAGGTGCTGACATTGTATTCCAGCAGGTCCAAACTGTGCGCACAATCAGCAAAAACAACTGCCCATTCTGGTTCGTACTGCAAGAAAGTACTACGGATAGTCAATAGGTCAAATGCCTTAGTCAGATTTTCGCCCAAAATTGGCATGATGGAGAAAATCTTTTGCACTTCCCTTTGCATATTATCCAGCCACAAGTCATTTTCGCGAACAATATCTTTGTTCAATATATCTGCAGCCATATGAAAGATGCCATTTTGGATGCTCCTTACTTGCTCATCGACCTTGATACTTTCTGCCTTAACCTTTTCAAGCATATCCCTATGGGAGACCAATGCGCAATACCAGTTGCTGAAGTCGTAAGCCGCCCCAGTTGCAATAATCTTCTCGTCAATCAGCCTTTGCTTAGGAATTTTCCTTATATCACGGAGGCAAGGAATGATTCTATCTTGCAAGTCTTGCAATCCGTCCCATGCCTCAGTCAAATTTGCAATTCTTGTGAGCAGGGAAGAAGTTTGCCCATGAGCGTGTACTAACTTCTCCACAAATGCCATTACTTCTCCCTCTTTTCTTGCCATCCATTCTTGTGTTTCCCTAGCAGTAGTTAGTTCTTTCTCAAGACTTTCTACCGGCTCTTGTGATGCATTTGAGAGCAGAGGGTTTGATTGGTTGCCTTGGTTGAGTGGCCTTGTCAAATGCCGGATATACTCCTTCAGGCGCTCAACCTCCATCTTATATTCCCTTTTTTTCTGAGTCTCCTTTTCTAATCTGGACTTAATGGTGGAAACGGAATTGTCCAGATCTTCTACTTCTTGCCCTTTGGTAGATGGACCAATATCAATCACAGTAATGGCATAATCGGCAGGAGTAATTTCATCCTGCGGTTTCTCAACTGTCGGGACTGCAATTTGCACTGTGCGGTTACCAGTCTCATCTCGTTGAATAGTAGAGAATTTCTTGGCCGGTTTTTTCATATTTACTTGCTCTAACCTTGCCAAGAAATCGTCAATATCATCTGCTTCTGGTGCTGCAACTGGTACCTTAACCTTAATTCTTTCCTTAAGCCAGTGTGGTATTGTAGGCTGCTCAACTCCATCGTCTTCGCAGTCCGGAATATCCTGAATCTCTTGGATTTCTTGTGCCGACGGGTCCTCATGAATCCCCCTTAGGGCTGAAATCATCCCTTCTTGGAAGTCGCCTTCCCTGTCATTCAGGTCCTCATCTGATTCACAAATCTCTATGCCGGTTGGAGAATGGTGAAAGTCCTGCTCAATTTGCAAGAGAAGATTGCAAGGAAATGTTAAAGTCCGCCAAGCACTTGCAAGAAAATGGTGAAGTCCGCCCAGCATGTGCAAGAGAAGATTGCAAGGAAATGTTGAAGTCTGCCCAAACACTTGCAAGGAATAAATGAAGTCCGCCCAAACACTTGCAAGTAAAAATTGCAAAAAGAAAACAAAGTCCGCCACAAGGCAAACATGCAGGAGAGTTGGCAAGTCCGCTCCAAGAAGTTGGGAGGTTGCAAGTTGCAAAGCATTGACAAAGTCCGCTCCAAGGATATGGGAAATGAAAATTGCTAAGTGAAGACAAAGTCCGCCCATGCACTTGCAAAAACTATGTGAAGTCCGCCCAGCAGCTTGCAAGGGAAAGTTGCAAAGAAGTTAGCAAGTTCGCCTAGCAAGGAAAAGAGATGGCAAAGACAAGTCAAAGTCCGCCCAGCCTAGAAGAAATTGCAAATTACATGTGAAGTCCGCTCCAAGAAGGCTGGAAAGGGGTGAAATGCAAAGAGGTGCGCTCCAAGATGTTTGGAAGTGGTGAAATACAAGGAAAATTCGCCATTTGCTGAAGTTTAATGACAATTTGCTAGTGCAAGTCCACCCAAGCATGGGTAAAATGAAAAAATTGTGCAAAGCAAGTACGTTGGAGTCGTGTATGGCATAAAAAATACTCGCAGGAGCAAAGATTTAATTGTTTGCCTAGGAAAAAATGAAAAGATTTAAAAATTTGCCTAAGTCCAGATGATTGGAAATTTAATTAAAAAATCAAATGGTATGTCTGGCAAAGTTGAAATTCGCCTAAGTAAAAAAATCTCTTGGCAAGATTAAAATTCGCAGAGGCACAGAGAGATTTGAAAAATTCGAAATTGCCTTTGGATGAAAAAATAATTAAATATTATTATTTAATTATTTTAACGAATGGGTTGGAAACAACACATAAAATATTATTTTAATATTTTATTTTCCAAAACCCATTTAATGAGAAAATTCAAATTTCTCTAGGCAAATTGCTGAGAAAAGAAAGAAGAAAAATAAACTTCACTCGATTGGCGACGAAATTAGAAACTTTCTTTAATGACTTATGCTGGAGACGGAAATTGCCATTCGAAAGACAAGTGCCAGCCGAGTTCAAACTGAATTAATTGGAAACAATTAATTTTTGCTAAATGGGTCAATTTTCTCAGCCTTAAATTGGTTTTGCATTTTATTTTCATTCATTCGTTCAAAAGCGAAGTTGAGAAAATTTGTTAAGGCAGAGAAGTTTGTGAAGTTTTATATTTTTTACGAAGTAAAAGGCTGAAAGTGCGAATTTACTTCAGCAGCAACACAATTTTCATTGACAGACAGACTTTACTTCCTTTATGTTTGACGAAGTTTTCTCTTTATGAACGATTTAATTCTTTCATTTCCAGCAACGGTTGTTTTCACGAATTAACTTTTCGAGTTTGCTGGAATTTATTTATGCGTAAATAATTTCTGATTATTAAATTTTTCTTTTGCAGATTTATGCTGAACGGCGGAGAATCATCAAAGAAGAAAATGAAGTTCGCCAGCAAAGGTTCGCAACTGGAATCGAAAATTATCTCCAAATGGAAGAATGTTGCTGACACCGATCTTGGCCATGTTGACCAAGGATGTCGTACGGGAAAATGACTTGTGGCCGGGTAATATGCAAAGGGAAGTGCAAAAGATTTTATCCATCATGCCAATCTTGGGAGAAAATCTCACTAAGGCATTTGACCTATTGACTGTTCGCAATACTTTCTTGCAGCATGAATCGAAATGGGCAGTTGTCTTTGCCGATTGTGCAAACAGTTTAGACTTGCTGGAATACAAGGTCAGTACCTTGTCGAGCATTACCATTGAGGAGATTGGTGCCATTGTGTCCAGGTTCGTTGAACGAAGCATTGCTGAAGCGGATAAGGTCGCAACTCTCAATGGATGACTCATCTGCTGGTCAACTGGTTGATGTTTTGGCAACCCTAATTAGGGTTTTCTTGTTCAAATCTGGGCCCTTGATCTTGTTTTAATCTTGGCCATGGAATTGTAATTGGGGAGCCTATAAATTGAGCTCGTCCCTCATTTGTAAAGCATGGGAGCATGTTGCAAAACATGTTGAGATAAGTAAATTGTTGCATACGACTGCCAAAGTAATAAGTAATGCATTGTTCAAATTGATGGTGATCATTTCTCTTATTTTGGAGTTGGCATGGTTCTTATCCCTCATCATAGTTTAGATTTTATTTCATGTATGTTAGACGAATGCAAGATTTGATAAGTATTAATTTATGGTGTAACTCTGCTCATACTTTCTTTGAATGGATGATTTTCATTCAATGCGTAAAGTTAGACTGAGCTTTTGATGTGTATGCTTCAATGTTTACTTCGAATAATATTGTTCTATTGATGGTGTTGTTCGTAGTAAAGAAATCTTAAGCACAAAACCCTAGAAGATTGCACCCACTTTTTGTAGTTGTCGTTGAGCATGGCGAAGGAAAGCGTGGTTAGTGGTTTCACCAAGTTAATACCGTCTCTTGGATTCTTAGGGAGTAGCTTAGAAATTCTAAACCCTTATCTCCTTTTTTTAGTTTGTTTGATCCGAGACCCAAACAATAGAGCTCTATTGCCTAAACCTTCATTGTGAATTAAACAAGCCTAGCGTAAGTCCCCTCGTGATTACCAGCAAAATCACAACTACCACAGAGCCTATCCGCACCCCAACTTTGGAACATCGGAATTACCTTGTGACCTATCTCGCAATCTTAGCACGAAAGGTGATTTTTATCAAGAGAGGATAGAGCGTCTAAGGACACTTTATTCTAGAGTGTTTGTGTGTGTCACAAAACGCGCATCAACACGGAGGAAACTAGAAAATTAAGCAGCGTCCTATTTCTCCTATTGGTCCAACCATTAGTTATGATGGTGCAACCAATCCTCCTGCACTGCATGCGTTGCTCCTCTAATTGTGCTTTCACATCTGCCACCTTTTGAGTGAAAAGTGGGCCCTTTAATTCATCTTCAGTAGGGGCTTTGAACCTCGCCCCACATATGGTTATGGCATCAACCATGTTTTGCCAAAAAGGCGACCTAAAACATGTCATAAATAAATTAATAAGTTACTTACATAAGTATTGTAAAATGAAAAGTTTTAAGTTTTTAACTTTAAATTTGAATTCGATAATCAGATACATCTAGATTCTAAAATAATAAAATTTAAATATAAATTTTAAAACAATTAAACGAAATAGAATTACCTGGCTACATGGAAGGGAATGGTGCAGTAGTACCAAAAGTTTGCAATTGTCTTTTTTTTGCATCATGTGCATCCTTGTTTCAACCCATGCTCTCAAGCGACGGTTGGGAACCGAGAGTAGTGCGTGGTACAAAATATGAGTCCACCCTAGATTTACGAACTCTAGGGCCAATGCTAATACTGCCTCTACCACTAGTAGTAGCAGCGACTAGATGGTGCAGAAGCAGAAGCACTAGCACAAGCACTAGCACTAGCACTAGTACGGTATGGAGGCATGGAAGAAGCATCTCCAATAGCACAAAGTTCTTGTCCAACTCCAACACTCGCCAACTCTTGCCTCTCTCTCTTTTTCATTTCTTTTTGCATTTCAAAAGTTTCTAATTGCACCTGCACTTCACGAACAACCTCAAGAGGTGTGTTGTACCCAAACCAAAATTTTTGCTTCATTAAGGCATTTTGCTTAAAATGGTCTAAACCTTGTAAAAGTGGGGTCAAAACTCAGTTTTTGGGGAAATAAAGTATGGGCTTTTAGTCAGTGTGATGCTAGTAAGATACTAGCAAAATTTGAAAAATTTGAAAATTAGGGTTTCTGAAATCTATTTTTAGCTCGAAACCCTAAAAAATAGGAACTTGTCAGAATTGGCTGAAATTAATTTTGATTGGCTTATTTCACATCACAATCACAGTGGTGAAGTCAGTTTCAGTTAAAAGTCAGTTTAAGGCTGGTGTGTAGTTATAACTTTTTTCAAGAGAAAAATTAGGACCTCTGAGGTCATTAATGGCAGTTGGCCAGTACCAGGTGTTAATATCTAAGCCTGAAATTCAAAGAAGAACGCTCTATAATGAAAGATGTTGAAAATTATGGTACAGCCAGTTAACTGAGTTTGAAGCCAAATATAGGCCATGTGTGAGTTTTGAAGCACCAGTTGTACTTCAAGCGCTATTTCCAATGCTTGGCATGCATTTCACATGCCTTAGAAGATATTTTTCTATATATTTTGCTAATGGCGTCCATTATTCTTCATCATAGTTGACAAGAAACATCTTTTCTTGAGCATAGAATTGATCTGCAGGTGCTATAGGTGTCAGATTTCAGCGTTCTTTGTAGCTACAGATTCAGATTGTTCAAGGGAAGATTATTTCAGACTTCGTTTTCCATTTGCATGCAGGTGTTATCAGTTCTACTTCAAGCATAGGCGAATTTTTACAGAAGAAGAGAGAAATCAAACAAATAAAACTTCTATTCTTCTGTCTTAGATTTTCTTCGCATGTCAAAGAAAATGGCAGATTTTTTAGAAAAGCATCATCTGGGTTCGAGTATTTCAGCATCAACAACAATACCCATGTCTTAGATTATTTTGCGAAAATTGCCTCGCTGCCTCTTTTCTAGAAGCACTGTGCTTTTTTCCAGAATTCTCTTTGCATGTGGGCCTGAATCACATTTTTTCGCAAATTTGTTGATCTGGGTGGTTTTAGGATTCATTTCTACACAAAACTCATGTTCCAGATTTTTGCGGGAAAAATTGCCCCTAGTACCCCTAACTGCCAGTTCAAATCTCAACCGAAAACCTTTTGCATGCAAGCCTAAATCCCATTTTTTCGCAATTCTAACATTCTGGGTTGTATTAGAGTTTGATTCTACACAAAACCCATATCTTAGAATTTGTCCGAAAAAATTCACTTCCCCTTGCTATTTTTAGCCTATCCCCGAGCTTTTTCAGTTTTTCCAAAGTTGTCCAAACATACCCGACTTTACAGTCAAAAGTCTAGTTTTTCAGAATGCAGTATAATCCCATAGATTATAAGGCCAAACAGGTCTTTCTTCATAACTTTCTGAAAACTACTGATACCGACTTAAGTCATGTTTTTCCCATCGTCAATCTGAACTCATTGGAGGGTATCAGCAGTACTACAATCAAAAATCTTGAACGTTCAGGGATATTCACAGCGGCATCCATTCCTATCTCAATCTTTGATCTCGAGTTCGTACTTGCTTGTGTCAAGCATTATGACTCGTCTACCAGACAAATTAGATTGACAGATGGAAGGATTATTTGTAGCCTTAAGCCGAGGGATGTAGAAAAATGTTTTTCTATTCCTCCACGTTCAGATCATTTCGCTGTATCCATTTCAGATTGTGACAGAATATGGGAAGAGGACAAGGATAGATCACAGAAGAAAGTAGCTCAACGATGGTTGAAGGTTCAGAAAACCAACATGCCAAGGAAGATTGCACGTGGGGATTTCAAGGATGAGAATGCTATTTTGATAACTTTCCTTAATCGGTGAGTAGGTTCTGAAGACGCAAGCGTTTTCCGAACGTGGGTGTTCTACCTCATCTCACGAGTTATTGATAAGAAGGAAACATTTGACTAGGCCATGTTTATCAACGAGTGTCTTCACCAGCGGATTACAGAGTTCCTAAAGATTCACGAATTCCACATGGTAACTTTTCTGGTTTACTTAGTTGCATTCCAAGGTAGCTTTAAATTATTAAAAACCAATGGAGTTCTGGGTGTTCAGCGAGTGCACGAATATTACCCTCAGTTGGAGTTTTCGAAAGCTGAACAGGACTTTACAGCAATGAATGACCACTTTCTTATGAGGATAGTCAGAAATCTAGATAACGAGATGCATGTGAGGATTTCTACAGAGGCACAATCAGCAATGGAGAGTTGGGCAGATTGGTTCATCCAATTCCCTACTTTCACATATATTCGTGTATATGGATATACAGGAGAGCCCCTGATGCTACCGAGGTAACCATCGGATAAGGTTCTTTTCATGGAGTTCATGAGACAGGCACATGAGGTTCACACTTTTCTTCGCAATCGACATAAGCCAACTTTCACCTTTTCGTTTGAGTTAGGTATTTACAAATGCAAAATAGCTGCTGATTGCAAGTTAATGGCACATGAGTTAGAAAAACTTCAGCTTGAGTGTTTTCCTCGTGCCTATGATCTGTTGGGTCATTATTCAGCAAGGTTGGAGCGAAATGTTTCACATTCAGTAGCGCTTGAGGACTTTTGGGTCAATTGTGAGGATGAATTTGAGGTGCGCCGTCGTCATTATTGTAGGCTTACTCTTCCACAAATTGCTGATTTCTTGTCAGAGGATGTGGAAGGCTTGTCTGATGATGATGGCGAAATACTTCTTCATTCATTCATTAGAGACCAATTTGCTCGCCAGCCACTTAGCCAACCTGATTGCTATATCCCAGTGAATACTTCAGTGAAAGACCTATCCAGGTCTGTTATCAAAACCACCATGTACATCCTTGAGAGCAAGCAGAAGCGAAGGGTTATCCCAGTTACAGAGCCGCCAGCAGTGGTAGTTTCTTCTTCACCTTCTACTTCTAGGGCTAAACCTCAAGTCAAGGTTACCATGAGGCCGCCTGAAGGGGTTAAGATGGGGTTTAATTCAAAAGGAAAAAGCATCACCAAAAGGAAACAGGTTGAGAAGGAGCCAACACTTCCAGTTGTAGAGACAGTACCTCAAGAGCAAGCATTTCCAGTAACAGAGACAGTACTTCCAGAGCCAGTTATTTCATCAAAACTAGTTATTCAGACTGAGGTCGGTTTGTCATCTCCAGGTTCACCTTTTTAACCACACTCGTCTCCCATAGATATTGATTCGGAGCCTGAGACTCCGATACATGAGACCTTCATACCAGTGGATCCGCCAGCGGCTGATACAGTAGAAATGGCTCCACCTCGAGAGGACAGTATTCCTTATTCATCTTGGCTCGAGAAGTCATTGGAGAGGGAGAGGCATATGCCTTCATATAATTTTGATTTATCTGAGTTTGGTGAACCCTATCAGAACAGGTTGAATAAGAGGGCCAGAAAGCAGATTAACATTGAGAAGAATTTTGAGGCAGAGATCGTCATAGAGGTTGCTACTCCTCCAGAAGGAAATACTTGGATCAAGTTGATGTTGGTGATTTTACCTTCGTCAAAACTAATCTAGGTAAGAATACTCGACACATCGACGTGAATCTATTCAGAGTCGTCGCGAGTAATCTAGAGGAACGCGTCATGAAGGATGGTGAGGATAAGGCAGTTCTCAAGTCTGAGATCAGGCAACTTCGCTGGTACATCTCGGGTTTGCTTCATGGCAACGAGGGGCAAGCACCTTTACTCCCACAACTTCGAGAGACTGCCGCAGAACAGCAGAGGATTCAACACTTGGTTAATCGAGGAAAGCTACTGGATACCTGGATTGAAGACTTTATCATTGCTGGTCGACACCTCCTCACAGAGCTATATCAGTTGAGGGTTGACGCACATAGTCTTCGCCAGAGAATTGAGGAGCTCGAGATTTTCATGGCCAAGCGTAAGCCGAAGGACTTGATTCTGATATCATAGCTTGTAGGAATCTATGACACCATTGAAGCAGATGGAGATCAAAAGAAGGTCTTCACTTGGAGAGAATTGTATCTTTGCAGGGTGGAGACATATGATAGGATTTCTGCTAAGATGAGCATGATTCAGGAAAAGGTTGTTGCAGGTCTTCGTTTCATCAACGAGTACATCACTCAGATCCCATGTTATTATCGGCATGAGGATGGTACATACGCCGAGTTAGAGGCAGTTCAAGCTGAGTTCGAATAGTTAGTTCGTGATAGCCTATGTGGAGGTCTAGAGGTGTCCAAGATGGAGGAGTTTACAATGCTGACTATCAGTTTCAAAAAGGTGACCACAGAGGTTAGAGATAGTCAGAAGGAGATCCAAGATGGAGACAAAGAGGTAGACAAACAGTTCATCATCGTGGACAGTGTCAGAGTGCCAGATGATGATATTATTGATAAATTCCTGGAGGAGATGATAAACTTGGAGTAGACTTTCAGTTAGACCATGCAGTTGTTTACAACGATGAGTCATCAAAAGTAGTTAACTCGAGGCTTCTTTCTGTGTTAACTTGCTGTTATACATTGCATGCATGTCTTTCTTGGAAACATCTACGTATACTTGGAGATTAGATTAGATTTTTCAGTTGACTGATGATAGCATTCCAGTTGACTTGCTTTCAATAAGGACGTGCATGTTGCACCTTGTCCATTTAGATTAGATGTTTCAGTTAACTGATGATAGTTTCCCAGTTAACTGTATAGTTTCATTCAATTAGGGTTTAGGAATAAGATCTTGCATGCATTACAAGACTGTAGTTGACTCAAGGTTATTTTAGGGTTGCCTACTCCTTGAAGTCTATAAATAAGAGCTTTTAGCTCATTTGTATTTTAACTTTTGCTTGATAGCATACAAACACCATAGTATGTCACTGATCCACATACTATGGTTCTATATCTTGAATTCACATACTATGGTGTTTGTCACTGATCCAGCAGTAAAAGGTGTGCTGACTCAACAGGAGATGGGCACGAAAAGAGGAAACTGGATCGCGAGAGTTCAAGAGTATGATCTGGAAATCAAGCCAACCAAGCTCGTTCGCGGGCAAGGTCTTTGTCAATTATTAGTGGATGATGGTGATAAAAAGAAGAAAAACAATAGTGGAATTGAACCTGAACCAAAAGAAGACCTTCCTTTGGTCTTATTAGTTGATTCTGCGGAAGAATGGTACACAGCCTTGTGGTATTATTCAACTTATGGAGAATGTCCACATCACATGGACAAACAACAGAAGAGAACATTAAAGCTGAAAGCACAAAACTTTGTGCTTGTCAATAACGTTCTGTACAAGCGTGGCCTTGATGAAACTTTCCTTTTATGCGTCGACAAAGACTAGCAACAGAGATTGTTGGATGCTTTTCATAGTCAAGCGTGCGGTGGACACTTCTCATCGAGGGTTACTACATTCAAGATCCTACGAGCACAGTTCTATTGGCCAACCATGTTTCATGACGCATATGAATGGGTGTATAGATGTCAGTCTTGACAGCAGTTTGCTGGAAAAGTCAGATTGGCAGCTACTCCACTCAGGCCAGTTATCATTGATGCTCCATTTCAGCAATGGGGTATTGATTTCATCGGTCCCATCAACCCACATTCCAGCAAAGGACATATTTATGTCCTTACAGTAACATATTATTTTACAAAATGGGTTGAAGCGGTTCCTACCAAGCGAGCTACTTCAGAAGTTGTTTGTAACTTTTTAAAGGAGAACATCATTTCGCGCTTCGGAGTGCCTCGCAAAATTGTGGCTGACAACGCAACAAGTTTCTCGTCAGAGGAGATACTTAATTTCTGTTTTGATCACGGCATCATGCTGTCACATTCATCAGATTATTACCCTCAAGGTAATGGACAGGCCGAGTCATCAAATAAGAACATAGTCACAATTGTGCGCAAGCTAGTTGACACAAATCAGAAAGCTTGGCATAGTAAAATATATGATGCTCTTTGGGCTGATAGAATCACTCCCAAACGAGCCATCGACACTTCGCCTTTTGTACTTTTGTATGGTACAGACGCAATGTTAACCCATTACATTAGAGTTGTCCGCTTTGCAGTTGGCATCTACAGTGGATGATGGTGAGTTCAAAGATCCGATCGAAAGGAGGATCTTGTACCTGATGAAGCTAGAGGAAGAAAGGGTGGAGGTTGTCGATAGAATCACTCAGCATCAAGAGCGAGTGAAGAAGATTTTTGATAAGAAAGCTCGTCCGCGAGACTTTGAGATCGGAGATCAAGTCTTGTTATGGGACAAAAGACATGAACCTAAAGGAATGCATGGTAAATTTGATTCCTTATGGTTAGGACCCTTCCAAATACATGAATCAAGGGGAGATAACACATACATTCTCTCACATCAAGATGGAAGGCTTCTCCCGCTACCTTACAACGGGCAATATCTCAAGCACTTCAACCCTCCAAGGGAGTAGTAATTTTTGTAAGTTCTTATAAATACTTTTTATGCTTTATTGTAATGTCGTTTTGTGTTTTCCCGTTTTGTGATGTTTTGTCGTGTTTTAGGTGATTAAAATATGGTCTTGTTTTAGGTGATTAGGAAAAATCCAAGTGTATTAGGTGATTAGGGAAGAAAAAGTCCAGACTCCAATGCCCAATGTTAAATTCAATGGTCTACGAACCAGAGATTCCTAGATTCCCCTATGCCGTAAGTATCCGACATGGTCACCAGACGCAGCCTAATGTTGTACCCAAACCAAAATTTTTGCTTCATTAAGGCATTTTGCTTAAAATGGTCTAAACCTTGTAAAAGTGGGGTCAAAACTCAGTTTTTGGGCAAATAAAGTATGGGCTTTTAGTCAGTGTGATGCTAGTAAGATACTGGCAAAATTTGAAAATTTTGAAAATTAGGGTCTCTGAAATCTATTTTTAGCTCGAAACCCTAAAAAATAGGAACTTGTCAGAATTGGCTGAAATTAATTTTGATTGGCTTATTTCACATCACGATCACAGTGGTGAAGTCAGTTTCAGTTAAAAGTCAGTTTAAGGCTGGTGTGTAGTTATAACTTTTTTAGGAGAAAAATTAGGACCTCTGAGGTCATTAATGGTAGTTGGCCAGTACCAGGTGTTAATATCTAAGCCTGAAATTCAAAGAACACTCTATAATGAAAGATGTTGAAAATTATGCTTTTTGACGGAGGAGATTTTCAACGAGGTAAAAAAACTGTAAAATTGGCTAAGTTTGGATTGAAAAAGCGCCTCTCTCAGCTAGGGGCGCCCATCATTATGGAAGTTGTATTCAACTTTTTGTGAGATTTTCTACCAAGATGACTTCTCCAGTTTCCTGATAGCTTCGCAACGAGCTAGGCATCCAGTCCGACGGACGAGTAAAACGCCTGAAAACGAAAATTCAATACAGAACGAGGGAAATGCAAAGTAGGTAAATTTGAAGACAAAAGCGTCCCTGGAGGCCAGGGGCACCCATCTTTTTGAAGGCTCAGATTTGTGAATTTTGGATTATCACCTCAAGGAATCTTCTTGTCAGATTTGGTCCTGCTCTTCGATGGAACTATCAGCCAGTTGATCTGACGCGACAGTCAATCAGAATCAATGATCGAACGTGAGCTTCATTTGAGGTTTCTGGATTTAAATTTTCAGAAAAATGTCTAAGTATGGAAGAACGCCTAAAGTCAAAGGTTGACTTTTAAAATTCAAAAATAGAAGTGTGCATGGGAGGAGTTTTCAATTTACTAAATTTAGCTCTTCAGTTAAACTCTTTACACATCGACTTCTGTTTCACCTATTTTTGGTCATAACTGGCTAAGATTAGTTTGCATGTATCAGTTAACTGAGTTTTTCAAAGTGGCGTCTAATTAGGGTTTATGGTACAGCCAGTTAACTAAGTTTGAAGCCAAATATAGGCCATGTGTGAGTTTTGAAGCACCAGTTGTACTTCAAGCACTATTTCCAATGCTTGGCATGCATTTCACACGCCTTAGAAGATATTTTTCTATATATTTTGCTAATGGCGTCCATTATTCTTCATCATAGTTCACAAGAAACATCTTTTATTGAGCATAGAATTGATCTGCAGGTGCTACAGGTGTCAGATTTCAGTGTTCTTTGTAGCTACAGGTCCAGATTGTTCAAGGGAAGATTATTTCAGACTTCGTTTTCCATTTGCATGCAGGTGTTATCAGTTCTACTTCAAGCATAGGCGAATTTTTACAGAAGAAGAGAGAAATCAGAACAGGTTGAATAAGAGGGCCAGAAAGCAGATTAACATTGAGAAGAATCTTGAGGCAGAGATCGTCATAGAGGTTGCTACTCCTCCAGAAGGCAAATACTTGGATGAAGTTGATGTTGGTGATTTTACCTTCGTCAAAACTAATCTGGGTAAGAATACTAGACACACCGACGTGAATCTATTCAGAGTCGTCGCGAGTAATCTAGAGGAACATGTCATGAAGGATGGTGAGGATAAGGTAGTTCTCAAGGCTGAGATTAGGCAACTTCGCTGGTACATCTGGGGTTTGCTTCATGGCAACGAGGGGCAAGCACCTTTACTCCCACAACTTTGAGAGACCACCGTAGAACAGCAGAGGATTTAACACTTGGTTAATCGAGGAAAGCTACTGGATACCTGGATTGAAGACTTTATCATTGCTGGTTGACACCTCCTCACAGAGCTATATCAGTTGAGGGTTGACGCACATAGTCTTCGCCAGAGAATTGAGGAGCTCGAGATTTTCATGGCTGAGCGTAAGCCGAAGGACTTGATTTTGATGTCATAGCTTGCAGGAATCTATGACGCCATTGAAGCAGATGGAGATCAAACGAAGGTCTTCACTTGGAGAGAATTGTATCTTTGCAGGGTGGAGACATATGACAGGATTTCTGCTAAGATGAGCATGATTCAGGAAAAGGTTGTTGCAGCTCTTCGTTTCATCAACGAGTACATCACTCAGATCCCATGTCATTATCGGCATGAGGATGGTACATACGCCGAGTTAGAGGTAGTTCAAGCTGAGTTCGAAGAGTTAGTTTTTGATAACCTATGTGGAGGGCCAGAGGCGTCCAAGATGGAGGAGTTTACAATACTGACTATCAGTTTTAAAACGGTGACCACAGAGGTTAGAGATAGTCAGAAGGAGATCCGAGATGGAGAGAAAGTGGTAGACAAACAATTCATCATTGTGGACAGCGTTAGAGTGCCAGATGATGATATTATTGATAAATTCTTGGAGGAGATGATAAACTTGGAGTAGACTTTCAGTTAGACCATGCAGTTGTTTACAACGATGAGTCATCAGAAGTAGTTAACTCGAGGCTTCTTTCTGAGTTAACTTGCTGTTATACATTGCATGCATGTCTTTCTTGGAAACATCTATGTATACTTGGAGATTAGATTAGATTTTTCAGTTGACTGATGATAGCATTCCAATTGACTTGCTTTCAATAAGGACGTGCATGTTGCACCTTGTCCATTTAGATTAGATGTTTCAGTTAACTGATGATAGTTTCCCAGTTAACTGTATAGTTTCATTCAATTAGGGTTTAGGAATAAGATCTTGCATGCATTACAAGACTGTAGTTGACTCAAGGTTATTTTAGGGTTGCCTACACCTTGAAGTCTATAAATAAGAGCTTTCAGCTCATTATTATTTTTACTTTTGCTTGATAGCATACATGGTGCGCCTACCTTGCTTGTAGTATTGCTATTATTGTATCTGTTCAAGGAGCTTTTACAAGAGATTAATATATGCTGCGCCTACCTTGCTTGTAATATTGTCTTTGTTGGATCTGTTCTAGAGTATTTGTTTGGATAATGAATTGTTATTCCACTCGGGTTCCATGCAATTATTATGATGAATGCTTGCCTTAGTTAGATATAGTGCCTAGTTCGATCGTAAATTGTACGTGTGTCTCGCCTATGCAATTTGCTGTCCTAGTTGGCTATCTTTTGTGTTTTGTTATCAATAGGCCTATTCAAATTAAGCAAATAGTTGTGCCCACCTTGCCCTCATGTTGAGAATTCGTACTTAAAGCCTATCGTATGATGTGTGTCATAATAAGCTTATTCAGCCGAGCAGATAGTTGTGCCCACCTTGCCTTCATGTTGCAAAACTGTACCCAGCTTATCGTATAAAAACCATTCCCGCTCCATTTCCTCACGCTTTGTTTTCGTGAGTAAACTGGATAGATTTTAAAGAAGTTAGCTTAGTTGTAGTTAGATGATCTGCGAAACCAAAAAATACTTAGCTGCAACGTTCTAGGTTTTCTTAACCTTGTGCCTCTTCCAGCTGAGAACAAAAAGATAGGACATTAGTTTAGTTTTCTATTTCATGCATTCCAACACAACGAGGGAGCTTCCCCTCCTAATTTGAAGAGCACTCATTGCGTAGTGTGCATAGCTGTACGTACAAACTCACACTCCAGAGGTGTTAGTTCTTACGCCAACAAGGTGCTATAGTTGTAAACAGGGTTTGTAAAAAAAAAATGCAAACTCAAAAAAAACAATCATTTTACAAATTACAATGTATTATTTGCTAAAAAAACTAAAAAAAACCCAATTAAAATCAAACTTACGTCTTAGATTTGGCTTGGAATGCAATGCAAACTCCTCCCAATCACTGGCAATGAGCTCTCGATGCACCTCCTTGCTGGTATGAAGCTTCCCAAATGATATACGACCCTGGATTTGTCTTCAACAGTTTGTTTGTTGACCTCTCTTCTCCTCCTATTTTTCTTCAGAACTCTCTCTTCTCCTATTTTGCCAAATGAATGAAATGAGGTTGCTTTTAGGGTTGGGGAGATAATATAAGACAAAAAAAGAAAACTTAAACTTTAATTTTATGTTTTTTAATTGGCTTTTTTACTTGTTGCCGCCGGCTATGTCTAGGGCTCGAGACTCTCCTGGACGCGGCGAGTCTGGCGAGTCCGGCGAGTCCGGCTTGGACACGGTTGGACTCGAGCGCATTCGAGTCCAGGCTCCCAGGACTCGGCCAAGGGTGCTCAACTCGGGACTCGCTGAGTCCTAGCGAGTCCCGTTACTGTGCTTTAAAGGCTTATTATCACAATAATATCTATTTTGAAAATAAAATATTATTACTAATAATTATGATATTTCTGATTATATATTTATTTTATTATTTTATTTTGATGTTTTATTGAACATATTTGAACATTAAAGTATAAAAACCAATTTGCTAATATCTTATTATTAATTTGTTCTAATGTATAACAATCTTTGATGTGCAATGATTATAATATTTATTTATTATTATTATTTTTTGATATTAAGTTATTTAATACTAGAATGTAATAACAATAATTTGCCTATATATTTATTATATTTGTTATTTCATATTTATATATTTAATAGTTACAATATTAATTGATGTTTATGTTTTATATTAATTATATATGTATATTTTTAGTAATGTTTATAATATTTAAATTATTAACTTCTTTATATTATATTATAATTACAATATTATTATTTAATTGTTCTATACATTATATATAATAATATTATATTTTATCTCTATATTGATATGTGTATTTTTTTAACATGTTATTGTATATCTAAAGAAATAAATATATTAAGCAAATACTTATCTCAGATGCCCCTTTGTGATGGGGACATCACAAGTTTCCCCCGCTTGACTTTGCTTGTTCTCAAGCAAAAAACACTTTAGTTTCTCCTAGGATCTCTTCCTCTCCTCTGTCATTAACGACACATAGGTTAGTCACGTTTATATATATATATAATTTAAATGAGAATGTTCTATAATGATTACTCTATTTGAATGTGTAAATAGATATTAAAATATAAATATTTTAAATATATACTTATCTTTGTGATGGGGACATCACAGGGCGGCGGGGGAGCGATGCATTGAAATACATATAGTACTTGAAAAATTAGTTATAAAAAGATGTATAATTGTAAAAGCCTAAGGAATAAGTAAATTTTAGAGTTTAAACACATTGCAATGATTTCATTGACTAGTGAACATTGAAACAATGAAAATCAAAATGAAAATATACTTGTAACTTAATAGACATTGTGATTGGAACGAGAATTAGCTGTTTCATATTCATAATTTGAATTTCAAAATTTCATAGTCATGATTCATAGTTACAATCAAGTATCAAGTTATCAACAAAATAGTGTTCAAACTTCAAACTTCAAAAATAAAATACTAAATACTAAATAGCTAATGGCCTAATGCCTCTAATCATCTAATCATCTTGAACTCCAAGCTCCATGCCAATCTCCTCATCACTGGAATTGCCAGACGGGGACCCCAAATGCTCAAGCTCATCTAAACAATACCAACCAGCCCTATTTGTGTAGCATCCTCATCTATCTGTGCTGGCTCTTCTGGCTCTACATCCCATCTGGCTGCTGGACTCTCCTTGTATGTAGTTGTGCTTCGATCAATGAGACATAAGGCACTATGGACAACCACAAGCTTCTTTGCCCTCCTAGAAGTGAGCCTGTTCCTCTTAACAGAGTGGATGAAGTTATAAGTGGACCAGTTCCTCTCAGAAGCAGAAGAACTAGAAACTTGGGACATAAAACGAATGGCTAGAGTAGTAATCAAAGATCTAGGCCCATGCATAGTCCACCACAACTTGGGGTCCTCCTGTGACATAGTCTCCAAATCTACTTTGGTTGCCTCTGAATATCCCCAAAGAGTAGCAAATTTTGTCCACCTAGTACGAAGCAAGCTGGCCTCTATAGGATCATACATTTTGTCAATGGCCTTCATGAACCCTTCCTTCACCTCAACATCCTCTATAAGTGTCACTCTGCCAGGACCTGGTACATACCACTTTGGGTTCAATGCGTAAGCATCCACGTGTAAGGGAGTGTTGAGTTTCTCCCATCTATGCTGAATGATTGGATAAATATGCTCAGTGTAGAATTGCATTGTGGGGTCCTTCTCTCGCAGTTTAGCCTTCATTTGATCAAGCATGGAATCAATGCATTTGTATACCTCTCCAAGGGAAGGTGCATTAGAATCCTCAAATCTAATAACTTTGAAGACTAGCTCAATGATGGAGACAATATATTTGGCATCAGCCCAAAAGACATCATTCTTCACCACCTCCTTAACCCTCAATGCCTGCTGTGTCTTTGACTCAGGCCATCTATTCCATTCTGCTATC